>JAJTTY010000046.1:0-105108 GCA_036971295.1 Dactylellina cionopaga | reverse complement strand
ATTTAGATATAGTAGAAGATTAAAATTTTTTAAATAATACTACCAATCTAGTAATAAATATAGTATAAAATAATAAAGATTAAATTTATAATTTAATATTAAAATCTTTTCTAATTTTTTAAAAAGATAAAAATATAAAAATTAAAAATATAAATTTTAATATTTTAATTTATATTTTAAAAGTAATTTTAAAATTATTATTATTTATTATTAATTTTATTTATAAGTAGTTATGTTTAATTACTACTAATATAATAAATCGTAATAATATTATAAATATAAAATCTATTAAATCAAAATCTAATATACTAATAATCTAGGAATAATTAAAAAAATTTATTAGATATTAGGAATTTAATCTTAATTATCTAATATTATTATATTATATTATATAATTTTTAGATTTTATTTCTTAATTTATATTATAACAGATTCTTCTTATTATTAAACATTTTATTTTTTTTATTATTATTAACTTTATTTTTATTTCTATCTTATGCTCTATTTATTTTATTTTAAATATTTTATAATTTTAAATATTAATTTTTGAAGTTTCTCTATTAATATAAAATTCTATTAATTATTTAACATTTGATATTGGTTAATCAATAAACTATTGGTATTTTAGAAAAGATAATCTTTTTACTAAAAAAATGAAATAGTATTTTAGATATTAAAATATCTTTTTTATTTAATAGTTTTATGGTAAAATCTAAATTAATTTAATTAATATAGAAGTATATATTCAGCGTTTGATGTTAGATTTTAATTATTGGCCATTTATTTATTTAGTTGATATAATATATTTTCTTTTTTAGATATTTAAAATAAATACTGATATATAATATATATAATATTGTTGTGAAATTAAAAATTATTAATTTCATATGATAGAGGTTATTAATAGATTTATATTAGATATATATAATCTTATTAGTCTTTTAGTTAATATTTATTTAAAATTAGTAAAACAGCTTTTAGATCTTAATCACCCAATCTTTTTATGTAATTCTGGAATTAAAATATATTTATATTTATCTTTAGCCAGATTATTAATATTTGTTAATAAATTATTATAATCTTTATTTATATATTTAACAATTTCAGAAATCCTTATATAATTATATTAGAATTTTTATAAAAATAAAAGTATTATTATAAAAAATTTAATCAATTTATTAAATCTTACTTTCCTATTATAATTTGTTATATATTTATAGGTAGTTTTGAAGTAGTAGGAAGATAGAAAATTAAATAAAAGTATTAATGCGAAGATTATAAATACTAAAAATAAAATGTTTAACATCTGTCTATTTATAAATTTTACATTAATATTATATCATATACCTTAGATATCTTTAATAATTATTATACTTTTTTTCTGAAACAGCCCGCTAATAAATTAATAAAGTATCATAAACATTTAATAATCCCTTATTATGAGTCATTTCTTAAGTAAGTAGAAGGTGTATAACCTCCCAAAGGATATATCCCTATTGATTAGAATGAGGAAGTTGGCCTTAATACACTCCTTGATAGGGTTTAATCAGATGTTATACATCTATTAACAGTTTATTTATTCTCTTTTTATTTTTTGTATTTTATAGCGTTCTATATAATATATATAATATTTAATAATAATATTATTTCATTGAATATTAAACCCCTAAGCATCTGGTAGTAGATGTGATCTAATACCCATGACACTGTCTACCATCTATAGCCTCGACAATAGCTTTTATCACATAGGCTCGATGAAGGCTTCAGTTATGTTGCCTCGATGATGGTTTCATGCACGTCAGCTCTCAGACGCTCCATGTCTGACAGGCTCTGCGAGTCACGCGGTGCTGACTGCCATCGCGATGTGTCCCGATGTTCAAGTTGCTCGCGGCCATAAGAGCCATCCGATGGCCCCGAGCCAACACTTCTTTTTTGCTGATGTTATCGGGATGTGCTTTCCGAAGAGTATATATCTCTCCCTTTTTTCATATCTGAATAATCAGCCGATAATTGAATTGACCGACTTTCGAATTTGTGAAAACACACCAAAAAGGTGCCAAGCCCCATACAAATTCAAAATGTATCCGGGCTACTTGTGTTTCCGGGCTACTTGTGTTGTACGTTAGTTAACTAACTAGTTAACTAGTTTTAATAGTTACCTATTCATTTTTTTTTCTAGTTTGAGTATGTGCAACGATCACGTGGTTGAACGTTCCCTGTCAATGCCAAGCCTTCAAAAGTTTTCTAAACAAAAATTTTATTGAAATTTCAAGATATTTTTTAGCAAACATATGCAGCACCTATTAAACGCACAAAAAGTGAGCGGCCCTCTCCATAGCTTGTATATCTACCCTCTCTACTTACTTACAATATTGATATACCTACAGAATTTACCATGACAATAAGCACTCAACGAGCAAGTAAAAGGGCACGGCTTGACGGAGATGTTCGTGGTGATTCCTTCCCTCCGGGGTTGCTCCTAAACTGATCTGACTCCTACTGGCAGATGATGGCGAACACGACACATTCCCCCAAGGTTTCTGAAGGAAGTACAGAAATTGTTCCTGCGAGCATAAATTCAGGGAGAACCGGATCCGAACGACCTGGAGTTGTGTACCTCGGACGCATACCACATGGGTTTTACGAAGAGGAAATGCGATCCTACTTTTCGCAGTTTGGCACAATAGACCGTCTCCGACTCTGTCGCAACAAAGATACTGGAAACTCAAAACACTACGCTTTCATGCAATTTGCATCCCTGGAAGTGGCAGAGATTGTAGCAGAGACGATGAATAATTACTTGCTCTATGGACACATCTTGAAATGCAAAGTGCTGTCGGAAGCTGAATGCGGTCAAAAAATCTGGGTGGGAGCAAATAGGAAATGGAAGGTACCACCACTAACAAAAATAAGACGCATCAAACACGAGCGCAAGAGAAACCCAGAGGCCTGGGATAAACTTCAAAGCAAAGAGGTTGGCCGCAGGTCGAGCAAGGCTAGGAGATGGGAGACAGTGGGCATAGATTACGCTCTCGGATAATCTCAGTATTCTTGCACTGCTTTTGTAAAACAATACTTCCGAAGGCAGGATCAGCGTAAATATTGAAATAAAATTGAAAATGAAAAGTATATTCAAGCGGATAATAGATTGTTAATGGAGCATGTGTTTGCGATAGACAGAAAGGTCCGTAGAAACTCGTGGCAAGGTTGTGGCTCGAAGTCTACTCATTGTTACTGACATGATTAATTCTTGCGTCCATCAATTTTGTTACGAAACCCATAGCCATTGCTGCGCAAGCACTCCACACATTCACGCTGATACTACCCTTAGGAGCTTGCGGAAAAGAGAGCCCCCACTCAACAGAGTCCGGCAGCCATCCTTTTGGGAGCCAGAAGACCGGCTCTTTGCGATACCAGAATTGAATAAACCCGCCGATTGCTGAGAAAACTAGCCATCTGCTGCTCGAAATCACCCTATTGAATTTTGCCTTTTGTAACGCTATAACCTCCGCTGCATCATTTGTTAGCCAAAACCCTAGACCCACACATTGATTTCCCTAGGGTATAGTTGCCATACTTAGCTTTTCTAATTCAGCAGCTCTTTTATCGTGTTCCCTTCGTAACTTCGCCCATTTCGCAAATTGATCTTGACTGCTAGTAGTCGCCATTTCCCTCCTGATCCTTAATAGTTCCAACTGTTGCTGTCGTTGGGTTTCTACGGTGATGGACACCTGGGAAGGCACTGTTTTGATATATATTCGCCAAAACTAAGAAACAGTCAGTTTTCGTCCTTGATTATTGATATTGGAGTATTGATAGATATATACAATATATGATAAGCTTATGAGGACATTAGTCCCTTGCCAGCCAAGAGCAACGATTACGATGAGGATCAGTAAGGGTAGCATATTTAAGTAGAATATATATATCAAATGGTTGATGGATGAAGTCTATTGTACCAGAACATTTAGAAATCAAACTTAGAGGTGGGTTTTGCCGACCGTTTACGGGGGTATAGGGACAGACCTTTGCGCCAAAAAATTTCAAAAGCGAACTTTCGCTTACAACACCAAATCGAACGCGCAACACAAAAATAATTGAGCTTCACCAAAAAAATATATTAGGTATTAACTTGACTACGTATATAGATTACGCACCAAACTAGATCACAGCCACGTAATAGTTGCAGGCACTAGAAACACCATTAACTACAATTGGAATAAAATTTATTATCTTATCTGTGAAGTTATATTAGTTGGCTAGTATTATATTAAGTACCACATCAGGATTGAAAAAACACAGTTCCATCATGCTCCATCATGCCCATCCTAAGGCATTTAAGGCAGGATGGGTAATAAGGAACATTGCCTTCCGGCTGCAAGCCTTTCCATCCTGATGGAGCAAGATGGAACTCAGGCCCGTACCCCTTTTCATCAGCAAAAAAGAAGGGTTGGCTCGCGGCCATCGGATGGCTCTTATGGCCGCGAGCAACTTGAACATCGGGACATATCGCGATGGCAGTCAGCACCGCGTGACTCGCAGAGCCTATCAGACATGGAACGTCTTAGAGCTGACGTGTATGAAATCATTATTAAAGCAACAGAACTGAAGCCCTCATTAAGACTACATGATAAAAGCCATTGTCGAGGCTATAAACGGTAAATAATATCATAGGTATTAAATAATAAATCGCATCTGTTGCTAAACGCTCAAGGATTTGATAATTAATAAAATAGTATTATTATTAAATATTATGTGAGGATTGCACGCACAATGGTTGTGCGCTGCTTTTGTGTATATAACGGCAGCTTGCCTGCAACCTCTTTAGAACACCAGACTTAGACTTAACCAGAACATCAACCTTGCATAGCATAGCATAACATATTATATATATAGAACGCTATAAAATATAGTAAATAAAAAAGGAGAATGGATAAATTGTTAACAAACGCATAATATCTGATTAAATCTTATTAAAAAGTGTATCAAGGCCAGCTTCTTCATCCTAATTAACAAAAATATATCCTTTACTATCCTTGGAATATTCCAGTTTTTATTAAATGAAGTTTTTCAATTTTTCCATCAAACTTTACCAGTTTAATTGATTTTTTAATATAAAATTTCCAATCCATTTAATTAATAATTTTGGGAATTGTAAGGCGCAGCCTTGCTGTAGATAGTAGAGCCACTTACCTGTGTGGTGGTGGCTGGGCCGAGCGCCGAGCGCGGGCCGAGAAGTTGTGGTTGACCGAGCGGAGGCCTGACCGAGCTGTATATAGAGCCGAGCTCCCTCGGCATCACTTAATAAAAGCACCTTACTTTATCACACACATGCATATTAACAATTGGTAACATCGACGACCACGATCTATCAACCATTCTGGAAGATTGAGCCTTCTCTCGTCTCTGTTTGATAGGTTAGAGGTCCTAGGTGATTTTAAGAAATTGATATCAAGTATATGATTGTAGAAGCTCGGGTGTGGTGACCTGTTCCTGTTCTTGTCGTCCCTTCGGTTATTAGCAAGCAGCTAGCTTACTAGCAATTTTCCATTAATCCCATGACACCCTATTTTTAAGTTTATTCTGAAAACCTCATCATCTTCTTTACCATCCCTTTCTTTATCAATACCTCCTTTTTTATAGTTGGGTTTTATAAAAATCTAGCTTACAAACCCATCAATTAAGTTGCTGTTATTCTAAGCTGCTCGACTTTAGCTTCATAGATTCTATATTGTGACAATTGACCGCTGCCTTTAAGTAATATAAGCTGACCAAGCCTACCATTTTATTAAAAAAAGTTTAGACTGTATAATTTAAAAGTATAAACCTTTATTATAACTATCCTCACCCTTTCTTGTCACGCGTGGTCCTATAGTGTTGACCACCGTACTAAAACGCAAGTTACCGAGTGCCTGACACTCGGCCCTATAGACTATATAAATGCCTTCACGAACGAAGCGTCTCGTGAAATTTCTCATTCTAAAAACCTTCAAGTTCCGTTACTAAAATCTATTAAATAAGAAAAGACTAAAGTTATTTATTAATATTAAAAATTTAGGCTAGCATGCCTAACCAATCCAAATATAAGCCAGAAATGTAAACCCTGGTAAATAAAAAAAAGCTCTATTATTAAAATCTCTTGTTTAATTCTTTTGTAGCTTTGTGAACTTTCTGAATATCTACTGAAAACCAATTTCAAACTAGTTTTCATTAATAAGTCAAAAAAATATTGGCTGGTATACTAAACCAAGTCCAAATTTAGGTTTAAAATATAAGCCTTAGTAGTTAAAAGAAAGCTTTATTATCTATAAATTTCTTTATTTATTCCAAATATTACTTCATCAGCAAAAAGAAGTGTGTTGGGGACATCCTACAGCTGACATGGGACGCCGAATTGCTGGTGTGGGACGGAAATCATCTAAGCGAGACGGCAGCACCACATCAAAAAAATTTTCAAATTAACACCAGTGCGCCACTACTAATCTACCATTTAAAATAATAACTATTTAGCGGACATTATAAAACTGATTCCAATTTTTAAAAAATTTAAAAAAATTAGTTTCTTAGTTTACTTATTACAAACCTGGGAATAATATATATAGTAAGATAAATGGAATATAGGAGGATAAAAAATATCTGAAAAAAGATAAATAAGGATAAAATTGTCATAGATATCCCAGTGGTACATACGGAATTCCCCTACGGGATATTTCTGTGACAGTTGAACTAGTGCGCCGCATTAGATTTCGCTTATTTCAATTATAATACCTTAAATTATTCTGTTTGATTTCTTGCTATGAAAATTATGCCCCTTTGGTATGCTTTCTGATAACACTTGATCTGTTATTGAGGTCTGTACTACACCAATAACATTAGGTACAAATGACAGAATTAATGGATATATAACAGAATATAGGATATTAGGTATCCCGACAATTCTATAGAATACCCCTGTTACTAGGCAACACGTGACCTGTAAGGTGATCAATTGATCGATGATTGATTATCCAACTGATTAACCTACTACTGATCACAATACATTCTTATATATTCTATAGATAACTTTTATGTATATAATTATGGCTTTATACCTTGATGATGATGATTTTCTTAGATTTTCATTGATTAATTTATACTTAATAGTACAATACAAGTTTTAGTTATAACCAACTTTTACTTTTATTGACGTTACATTTTCATCCCCCCCAGTCCTATTTACTCTCCCATACATATTTCCTTGAATTGTACTCTGAGTGAATAGAGCTGTGAGATAGAAGCCAAGGTTAGCGCTTGTTATCTCCCAAGTATCCCTATAGGATATTTGGTAGTAGGTGTAACAAAAATATACTAATCTTAAACTTTTACTTACTTAACTTATCTGGGGATAACTAATATTATGACTTCATCAGCTTTAAGATAACCACAGGTAAATTTTTTATGTCTTTTATTAAAGAATACTATTTGTTTATTTTATATTAGTATAATTATAATTATTGTTAATAATTGTTTATATAATTTTATTTCTTTTATTCTGCACTGGCATAATATAAAAACCTTGATTTTGAAAATGTTCTTTGTAAGTAATATAATCTATTTTATAAATTGTATATGTCTGTTACCAAACCTTTTTTATTTGTTTTCAGATTATTCTTTTTTATTTCCTTTAATTAAAATCTTTATTTTTCTAAATTTAAATGCTAAAATAAAAAATTTCTTCAATATAAACTTTTCCTATTTTTTTTAAGGATAGTATCCTATGTTTTATTTTTTTCTAAATATATTTGTATTATTTATTTTAAATGTTATGCATAATATTAAATTGTAAATATAAATATTTCAAATAGACTTTTTTTATTGTTTGCTAGTTTCTCTTTAATTGTTTTTTGTTTCTTTTGTTCTGATTTTTTTTTAACTTTTTTTCCCAATATTTTTCTTAAATAAAATAAGACGAAATTAAATTTAAAATAAAAGAATAATAAAATAACTTAAAAATCCTTTGAAATTGACTATTACCAGCTTTCTATAGTTTAATGTAAATTTCCTTTAATTCAACCAAGTTGATTTTTGAGATAAAGGTGAATCTATTCCACTTAAATCATGATGTATAATATAATATATTTTTTGGAATACCTAATATCTATATATATATTTGTAATTAAATTTATAAATTGAAGTTGTTAAATAGCAGGTAATAACCAAAAAATATTTTATCTTTATTTAATATAATATTTAAAATTTGATGAACTTTTGAAATAGTATCAAGTTTAGTAAGTGCAGCTTTAATTTATATTAGATTTCTAAAATCTATATTCAGTTTAATATAAATTATATAAAAATTAGGATTAGGAAAGATAGGGTATTTACTATTTAATTATATTGATGTAAATCTAGCAATATTACCAGGATAGAATCTAAAAATATAAATCTAAATATTTTTTCCAATAGAATATAGATTTATAATTATAGTTAATATATTTCTTTTATTAAACTAAAAATAATTATTCAAATATTTAGTTTATATAAAAAATTTTTTTATATCAGCTATTAATCTTACTATTTTAATAACTTTTTTCTTATTATCTAATTTTTTTTATACAATTGTTGTAAGTTTGGTAGCAAGTTTTCTACTCTATAAATATATAAATTAATAACTCTATTTTTATAAATTGTATAATATATTTAGTATATTAAATCTTTATATTTTTTGAAAATATTTAATATAATAATTTTGGTAGTTTTAAGTATTTTTTTTATCTTATTACTATTATTAAATAACTGGTTATAATTATCAATAATTTATTTATTAATAACATCAGCAAAAAAGAAGTGTTGGCTCGCGGCCATCGGATGGCTCTTATGGCCGCGAGTAACTTAAACATCGGGACACATCATCAGCAAAACCAAAATCGGCTGTAGAGCCAGTCTGGTAAGCAAGCGAGGCCAGACCCCTGTCATCTGAACAAAAATGTATGGCTAGTGAACCAGCCACCAAAATATATTAAGCTTAACATACCACATCAAAAAAATCTTATAATCTAGTTCCCAACTTCATTTAACTGGCCAATATCTGTTCAATGACTACCAACAGCCAGAAACATCCAAATATATATATAATTAATTTTTACAATAATGTTTAAAACATTATCTCAAAACTTTCTAATTTTTAAAAAGACTTTATCCTAAAAATATTCTTTGAACGTGTTAAAAAGGATTTGATAGTCAATAACAAACATTAACAAGCAATTTATAGCTATTAATTATATAATATTAATTTTATTTATTTTTGTAAATATTATATTTATTTCTATTTATCTTATAATAATAATATATCTTTTTTATTTATTATATTCTTAGTTTAATCTTTATTTATTACCAAACTTCTACTATTTTAACAATTCTATTCTTTATTCCCAAATATCCTTCTACCAAAAACCTTTACTAAATATTTACCCAGATTTAGAAGTGGTAGTTTTTTTATTAGTAAGAATTATTATTTTCCTAATATTTAATAAAGATATTATTATATTCTTCTATTATTTACAAAATGGAAAAAGTGAATTATTACTTTAGGGGTCTTAATGTATAATAATATAAATATTAAATAATAATATCACCCCACTATTATTAATTCTTTTTAAATTAATATAGTTTAATAACTAGAATCTAAAAGCATTATCTATTAATAAAATAATTTGAGGACAATGATTTTAGATATCTAATACTATTTTATAATTAACTATAAAAAGCTGGTGAATATTTAAATAATCTCCATTAATTGTTTAATAAATAAATTCTAGGTTTACTATTGTTATAATATCATTATTTACCAAATAGTCATAATATAATGGAGTATTATAATTTCTATTTTTATCAGAATATGGATATTGGTTGAATAAGTGATTTAAAGTAAAACCTACTATATTATTTAGGTAAAATATATAAAATAAAATATTAATATATTAATTTTTTATATCACCAGCCTAAATAATTTTGGTAATTAAATAAATAAATATTAGTATTAATATAACTTTCAATATCTAATACAGGATAATATTAATAATTTATATATATTAATTTTACTAAAAACTAAGTTATTAATTATAGTTACATCTTTTACTATTTTTTTAGTAGTCTTTATTTGATTATAATAATCATTTATCTACCTATTTGCAAATGTTATCACTTTTTTAAAAGTTGTATTATAAATTTTAGTTTTTAAAGCTTTTTTTTATTTTTTAAAGATATTAAGTATAATGTTTTTTATTCTAATAAAAATAGATTTTATTGGATCCACATCATCTAATAATAGATAACCTTTATTTTCCCATTTATCTAAAAAAATCACTACTTTAGTTTAAATAAACCAGAATAAGGAATACAGCTTTTTAATTAATATCTTTTTATCTTCAATACTTAGATCCTGCTAGTTAGTAAAATCCTATTTTTTAATATAATAGCTTATAATATTATATTTATAATTAATAAAGCCATCAGAAATTACTCCCAGATCTTAACCATCTGGTAGAAGATTAATTACTTTACCTTTTTTAATACTTTTTATAATTTAGATATTTGTGTATAATTTTTTATAAGTTTTATAATCTTTACCTTTATTTTAAATAAATTTAATTTATTTAAAATAATTAATATATATTCTTAGATTATTAATATTTAATAACTTATAGATTTATTATAAAAAATAATCATATGATGTTAAAAAGCTTATTATCAAACCCTAAGATTATTTTCATATTAATAACAGTTTTGTAAAAACCACCAACTATACAAAAGATATTAGTAAACTTTTAACATCTAACAGTAAACTCAGAAGATAAATTTTACTATAGGAAATCTAAAACAAATCATCAATAATTATTCCATTAGTACTTTAAAAACCATTTACACCATTTTTATTTCTAATAATTTTTATAGAAAGATTAATTTAGATTATTAGAAAAATATTAATTAATACAAAACATTTAATTTAGATAAATAGAAATTAATTTATCTATTAATTTTATTTTTTTTAGTTTTTTTTATAATGGGAGCTTTTCCACCATTATTAATACCTCTTTTTATTTTACCAATAGTTATTAAAATATTTTGTTAGTATAATATTAGACCTTTTATGTTTTTAATTATATAAATAAAATAATATTAATCCTTTTTTCTTATTAGAATTTTTTCTTTATTATTATTAAAAAATTTAGAACCCAATGTTCTACTAGTATTTATCATTAGATTATCAACATCTAGCTTAGGCTCTTTTTGTTTAAATTAATTTATTATTTTTAATAAACTTTTAAAAACTAAGGATGTTGGTGAAGTTAGGGGTGGACCTATTATTCATTTTTAATAAATATTAAAAGGATAGTTTACATTTAATATAATATAATATTTATTTAATTATTATTAATTTTCAAAATTAAAATATTCTTTAATAAAATCAAGAGAATTTGGGAAAAGAAAAGAAAAAGAAAAATTATTAAATCTATTTTCTATTATAAATATATTTTTATTATTGTGTATAATAATTACTGATATTTATTTTAAATATTTTGGTTTATAATATTTATTAAATAATAATAATCAGCAAATATTTAAATTTTTAATAATAAAATAATTATTATTACTTATTTTAAAATTTAATTTTAATAATTTGTTTTGGTGTAATAGAGGATAGTAATTATCTATTTATTATTAATAATATTATACTGTAAGATCTAGTAAAGAAGTATAATATTTTTAAAAAGTAAATAATATTATAATAAATATATAGATATTTATATTTGTTAAATTTAAAAATTTTTATTTTATTTAAAGCTAGCAGGATTTAGAGCTTATTATAAAATCTAAATTAGATATTAGTAATTTTATATATTTTCGAAATTTTTATTATTTAAAGCCATCAGTTTAATAATTTTTTATAAAATCTATTATATATAAATTTTTATATAAATTTTAAAATATAAATTTTATTATTAAATATAAGGTAATTACTATCTACTTTTACTGGTATAATTGTTAATCCTAGTTTTTATGTATTATAGATAGTATAAATAATATAGGTTTTAAACCTGTTAATAAAGAATTAATTATTTAATTAACCTTTTTTTGGTAGCCTCTCCTGATTTATTAAATGTTTAGCACTAGATGCTACCTGTTATTAAATAATAAATAATATTAATTTTATTTTTATTAATAGTGTAATTTCCTATTTATGGTAAATATAATTTTATTTTTATTACTTAATTAATAGTATTATAATTATGTTTTATTAATTGTTTTATATTATTTATTATATTATTATAATAAATTCTTAAAAATTATATAAATATCAATTTTGTTCTTTTGATTATATCCAGAAGGGCTATCAAATGAACCATGAGAGAAAAAAATATAAAAACAAGTATACTATTATCAAATAATAATTTCAACCAAACAAAAATAATCTGCTAATAATCCTAATAACTTAATATTTAAAAACTAAAATGTAAGAAAGTTTAGTTGTTAATAAAAATAATAAATATCTGTAGGGAGATTATATAAAGATCTATTTGGACATTAATAAAATTATAAATTTAGATTATAAAAAATTCTTAATATTTGATCTATATAAGTTATTTATTAATTATATTAATTATATATTTGCAAAGTAATTTATTAAAAATAGAATATTAAAAAAAGATATTAATACATTCTTCTATAATAGATTCTAATTAATTGGCAAATTTCCTTTTTATCTAACTATATTTTATAAAAAATTATAGATTGAATAACTGATGGGCTTAATTTTAATCTTAAAACTGGGGTTTATAATTAGGAGATTAAAAGATTTAACCCAATTAAATATTTATATAAAAGTTTTAACAAAATTATTATTTATTTTTTTAAATAGATAATATACGCTAATAATCTAGTATACACACTTATTTATAATTATAATACTTAAGGTAAATATATATATTTAGAATTATATATAACAAATTAATAATGGGATATTTAAGTAATTTATAAATATAATTTATTATATTAACCAGATACTAATTGTTTTATAGTATTTTTTATTTATTAATTTAATATTTGTACCTGTTATTTACACTTCTGATATTATATATCTTACTAATTTTTCTAGTGATAAAAAGTTATAATCAATTTATATGACAATTAATAACCTATTTTCTAGTGTTTATAATCAATTATTATTATATATTTGGATCTTTTTTACCTTATTATCTATAGTTTTAAAAAGAAAGGATCTTATAGCTAATTAAAAACTAAAAATTAATAATAATATTTAAAGAATATTATTTAAAATCTTTAAACTATTAAATAAATATAATAGTCTAATACTAAATAATAAAAATCTAAAAAAAAATAATATTTTGTTAACTTATACTGATAATTTTATTTGTTAGTACTTCCCCTATTTATATAATTAAATTGTAGATCATATAAAGTATATTAAACTTTTAAATATATATATAACTTTTTATCTAATATATAAAATAAATGCTAATTATTATAAGGATGATTTTATACAACTAATATTATATAATTATTATAATTATAATATATTTAAAAAAAAGCTTCTATGTAAATTATTATCAAACCAAGGCACATAAATTTTAAAAGAATTTTATAATAAATAATTTAAGATAATTCCTTTTAATTTCTATAGGATATTAAATGTCTGACTGAATATATTACCTAAATCAGATCTTTTGCATAAATTCTATTTTAATATTTTTTAATATATTATCAATTAATTAATTAGGTTTTTTAATAATATAAATGCTTTACTGCTTTTAATAAAGTATAGATTAGATTTCTGGTATATCTTAGTTATTTATCTTTTTTAAAATCATTTTTTTAAATAATATAATAGTAAGGGAAGGAATTTAGAATGACTGGTTAAATTATAATAATTATATTAACAATTATATTTTGTTTTTTTAGAGATGTTAAATGTCTGGTATTTTTTAGAATATTTTATTATATGAAAACATTTATTAATTTTTATCTTCTTATATAATATTATAGTTATATTAATAAAATTATTAATAATTATTTTATTAAATATTAATAAGATGTTTATTATCTTAAAAATATTTTTAAGTTTTTTTAAAATTTAAGCTAGTGAAAAATATTATAAACAAATTAAAAAAAAATAATTATAAATGTTAATAATTAATTATCATCTGATATTATTAAACAAATTAATTAAGAATTTTAAATTAAAATAAATAAATTTAAAATATTTAATACTATAAAAATATATTTATTAAATTATTATATAAATATTATCTATTAATTTAAATATTTAGGAAAATAATCAACAGATATTCTAAAATTATAATATTATATTTAGATCAAAAAAGGCTATTGATTATTAAATAAAATAAATTATAATTAATAAATTATTATAATATTTTAATAGAAGTTTTTATTTAGAATAAGGGATTTAAATTTTTTTATTTTTTTTTAAAAACCATAGATTGGTGATTAGTTTTGAATAAATTTCTTTTATTTGGTAAAGTATTTAACATTAATTATTTCCTAAAATAAAATATTATATACAAAATTTAAAACTAAATTGAAAGAAAATATTAATATATTAAATAATATTGATAATAAAATAAGCCTTTAGTAAACACTTAATACCCAAAGATCTAATACTTTTTTAGATAAAAATAATAATATAGTAGATAATAAATAATTAATCTTTAATATTATTCTCTAATTAAAATAATATTTAGATCCAGATAAATTTTATTTATTTAATCAATTAATAGATGTATAAAAGCAATTATTAGATAATTATAAATTTAAAAGACTCTAAAATTATAAAAAAAATATTAAATAAATAATTGAAAATATTTTTATAATTTATAATCTATTAAATCTTTCTATCAAATTTTACAAATATCTTAAATTATCCTGCTTTAATCTCATCAGTTAGGATCTTATACCAAATATTAGATATATATAAAAAATCAACAATAATAACTAGATTTTTAATTACTAATACCAACCATACAACCAAATTATTATAATTATATAAAATTTTTAAGATCCTAAAGCCAACACTATTTATCTAGTAAGATACACTAGCCTATTTCTATTTTAAAATTTAATTTCTTAGAATAATTATATATTCCAAAAAATAGTTGGATGGTATGGGGTATTATATAGATACATACTATTTCACATCAAACTTATTTTTAATATAATTAACCTATTTACTAATATATCTTATAATATATTATTAATTATAGATATTAATCTAAAGAATAATGGTAAATAATATAATAATTATAATTTAATATTTACCAATCTTTGGTAATTATTCAAATTCTTTAAAAGTATTAATAAACAACTACTAATTCCAATTTATAATATTATATCTTAAGCCTAATTTTATTTACCAAATAAAAAAAAGTTTTATATTAATATTTATATTAATTTAAAGATTTTTAATAAGTTTTATAAATATAATAAGAATAAAAATAATATTTAACAATAAATATCTTTTAATAAATACTATATGTTTAATATGGGGTAGATCTTTAATTTATTTTTATTTATACATTATTAATATTAAATTTTTTTTTTTTTTAATCCCCCTTTTCCCTTTTTATTGTTTCTAAATTATTCTTTTTTTTTATTTCCATTTTTTTCTTAATATTAGTTTGTAGATGTATTTTATCTAATATAATATTTTATATTTTTTAATTCTTTATTATTTTATTTTATATTTTTTTTTTATATTATTATGGTTTGCTGATTTGATAGATCTAGAAAGATAGTTTTGCCTAAAACATCTATTAAACCATTATTGTTTAATAACTAATGTAAAACTGCAAAAGACCTAATAAAATTAAAATAAAAGAATAATAATATTATCCTAGATATAGTAAAGGATTAAAATTCTTTAAATAATACTATTAGTCTAACAATAGATGTAATATAAAATAATGAAAATCAAGTTTATAATTTAATATTAGAATTTTTTCCAGCTCCCTAAAAAGACAAAGATATAGAAATTAAAGGTATAAACCCTAATATTTTAATTTATATCTTAAAAATAATCTTAAGATTGTTATTATTTATTATTAATTTTATTTATAAATAGTTATGCTTAATTATTGCTGATATAATAGATTATAATAATATTATAAATATAAGATCTGTTAGATCAAAATCTAATATATTAATAATCTAGGAATAATCAGAAAATTTTATTAGATGTTAAAAATTTGATTTTAATTGTCTAATATTATTATATTATATTATACAATCTTTAGATTTTATTTTTTAATCTGTATTGCAGTAGATTTTTATTATCATTAGATATTTTATTTCTTTTGTTATTTTTATTTTTATTTTATACTTTACTTATTTTATTTTAAATATTTTATAATTTTAAATATTAATCTTTAAGATTTCTCCATTAATATAAAGTTCTATTAATTATCTAATATCTAACATCAGTTAATTAACAAATTACCAGCATTCTAAAAAGAATAACTTTTTTATTAAAAAGATAAAATAATATTTTAAATATCAAAATACCCTTTTTATTTAATAATTTTATGGTAAAATCTAGGCTAATTCAATTAATATAAAAGTATACATTTAATATCTAATATTAAATTCTAATTATTAGCCATCTGTTTACTTAATTAATATAATACATTTTCCTCCCCAAATATTTAAAATAAATATTAATATATAATATATATATAATACCACCGCAAAACCAAAAATTATTGATTTTATACAATAAAGACTGCTAACAGATTTATATCAAATATGTACAATCTTATTAATTTCTTAATTAATATTTGTTTAAAATTAATAAAATAGCTTTTAAATTTTAATTATCCAGTCTTTTTATATAATTTTGGAATTAAAATATATTTATATTTATTTTTAACCAAATTATTAATATTTGTTAATAGATTATTATAGTTTTTATTTATATATTTAGTAATTTTAAAAATTTTTATATAATTATATTAAAATTCTTATAAAAATAAAAATATTATTATAAAAAACTTAGTCGATTTATTAAATCTTATTCTCCTATCATAATCTGCCATATACTTATAGATAACTTTGAAGCAGTGGGAAAATGGAAAATTAAATAAAGGCATTAATGTGAAGACTATAAATGCTAGAGGTAAAATATTTAATGTCTGTTCGCTTACAAATTTTATATTAATATCATATATTTTAGATATTTTTAATAATTATTATACTTTTTTTTTAAAATGGTCTATTAATAAGCTGATAAAATACTATAGGTGTTTGATAATCTTTTATCATAAGTTATTTTTTAAATAGGTAGAAGGTGTATAACCTCCTAAAGGATATATTTTTGTTGATTAGGATGAGGAAGCTGGTCTTAATACACTCCTTAATAAAGTTTAATCAGATGTTGTATATTTATTAATAGTTTATTTGTTTTTTTTTTATTTTTTGTATTTTATAGCGTTTTATATAATGTATATAATATTTAATAATAATACTATTTCATTGAATACCAAACCCTTAAGCGTTTGGTAGTAGATGTAATCTAATGTCTATAACATTATCTACTATCTATAGCCTTGACGATGGCTTTTATCATGTAGGCTCGATGAGGGTTTCAGTTATGTTGTCTCGATGATGGTTTCATGCACATTAGCTCTCAGACGCTCCATGTCTGACAGGCTCTGCGAGTCACGCGATGCTAACTGCTATCGCGATGTGTCCCGATGTTTAAGTTGCTCGCGGCTATAAGAGCCATCTGATGGCCGCGAGCTAATATTTCTTTTTTGCTGATGATCGCAATGGTAGTTAGTATTGTGTAACTTATAAAGCCTATCAAACGTGGAGCATCTGAGAGCTGATATGTATGAAATCATTATTAAGGTAATATAATTAAAGCCCTTATCAAGCCTACATGATAAAAGCCATCATTAAGGCTATAAACAGTAGACAGTGTCACGGGCATTAAATTACATCTACTGCCAGATACTCAAGGGTTTGATACTTAGTGAAATAATATTATTATTAAATATTATATACATTATATAAAACATTATAAAATACAAAGAATAAAAAAGAATAAATAAATTATTAATAAACATATAATATCTAATTAAACCTTATCAAAGAATATATCAAAATTAGTTTTTTCATCCTAATTGACAGAGATATATCCTTTAAAAAGTTATATACTTTCTACTTACTTAAGAAATAATTTATAATAAGGGATTATTAAACACCTATAATACTCTACTAATTTATTAATAGGCTATTTTAGAAAAAAAGTATAATAATTATCAAAAATATCTAAAGTATATAATATTAATATAAAATTTATAAACAGATAGATATTAAATATTTTACCTCTAGTATTTATAATTTTTATATTTATATTAATATTTTTATTTAATTTTCTATCTTTCTACTATTTTAAAACTATCTATAAGTATGTGGTAAACTATAATAAAAAAGTAAAGTTTAATAAATCAACTAAATTTTTTATAATAACATTTTTACCTTTATAAGAATTTTAATATAATTGTATAAGGATTTTTAAGATTACTAAATATATAAATAAAGATTATAATAATCTATTAATAAATATTAATAATTTAACTGGAAATAAATATAGATATATTTTAGTTCTAGGATTATATAAAAAGATTAAATAATTAGGATCTAAAAGCTGTTTTACTAATTTTAAATAAATATTAATTAAGAGACTAGTAAAATTATATATATCTGATATAAATCTATTAATAATTTTTATTATATACAATTAATAATTCTTAGTTTTGTAGTAATATTATATATATATTATATATTAGTATTTATTTTAAATATCTAGAAAAGAAGATATATTATATTAATTAAGTAAATAAATAACTGGTAATTAGAATTTAATATCAGACAATAAATATATACTTTTATATTAATTGAGTCAGCCCAGATTTTATTATAAAATTATTAAGTAAAAAGAATATTTTGATATTTAGAATATTATTTTATTTCTTTAATAAAAAAATTATTTTTTCTGGAATGTTGGTAATCTGTTGATTGGCTAATGTTAGATGTTAGATGGTTGGTGGAATTTTGTATTAATGGAGAAGCTTTAGGGATTCATATCTGAAATTATAAAATATTTAAAGTAAAATGGGTAAAACATAGGATAAAAGTAGAAATAAAAGTAAAAATAATAATAACAAGAAAAGTAAAATATTTAATAATAATAAAAATCTATTGTAATACAAGTTGAAAGATAAGATTTAAAGATTATATAATGTGAGGATTGCACGCACAATGGTTGTGCGCTGCTTTTTTGTATATAACGGCAGCTTGCCTGCAACCTCTTTAGAACACCAGACTTAGACTTAACCAGAACATCAACCTTTGCATAGCATAACAATTGGTAGTATCAATACAGTACCAAGATTGAATAAACTGAGCTACCTCGTCTATCAGCTGGTCTCTCAATCACGCCTCTCTCACCTCTCTCGATTATGCCTCTCTTGATTATTTCTTTTTTGATATCTTTTCTCTTTTAATACCTCTTCTATTTTAATGACTTTTTCTTGTTATCTCTCTCTTACTTTATTGATTGCCTTTTTATGATGGAAGATTATAATTATATATTCGCTGAAAATCAGAAATAATTGGCACAATCTCAAGAGTTTCTGAGAAGAGTATAAGAATTGGCACAGAAATTACAATGGCTATATCCACTAGCACCTCAACCTTTTGATTGGCAGCGTCATTTCGAACAACAGAATCAGATGAATCAGCTGATGATGGACATGATTGTATATAATAATAATAATTTTAGTGGTAATGTTAATTATAACTATAATAGTAATATCTATAGAGATCTTATTGGTAATCTCTATAGTAATATTAATGGCAATTCTAATGGTAACCCTAATAGCAATTTTGATGGCAATTGTAATGGTAACCGCAATGGTAATTGTAATGGTAACTTTAATAATAACCTTAATGGCAACCTTAATAATAACCTTAATGGCAACCTCAATAGTAACATGCTTGTTGGCTATGATGATAGTATAGCCTCTATTAATAACATGATATCTGTTGGAAATTTTGCTATTAAGGGCGGGTATAGCTGTAATTTGCAGGCTGGCAATGATATCAAGAGTGATGATAATTCTAATGGCAACTCGATTGATAATAATTGCAGTAACAGCTTCGGCAATAGCAATGTTAATTTTGGTGATGGTAGCTCTGACAGTGGCTCTAGCAGTAACTCTGATAGTAACTCTATTAACAACAATTACAACAACAGCCTTGGCAATAGCAATATTAGCTTTAGTGATAGCAGCTCTGACAGTGGCTCTGGCAGTAACTCTGATGGTAACTCTATTAACAACAATTACGACAACAGCCTTGGCAATAGTAACGTTAGCTTTAGTGATGGCAGTTCTGATGGTGGTTTTATTGACAACAATTGCGACAATAGCTTTAATGATAACAGCAGTGGTAATAGTAACAGCAACAGCAATGTGGGTGTTATGATTGTTGATAGCAATGTATTTATCAATGGCACTGTTTTTGTTAATAGCAATGTTTTCGCTAATAGCTATATTAACTACAGTAATAACTATAATAATAACTACAGCAATAATAACGGCGACGATTATGACAATGACAACGATGACAATGATGATGACGGTGATTATGATGAGGCGCCTGATTAGGATGGTAATGATAGAGCACTTATCTTATTTTGTTTAGGGCATATTGTGAGGATTGCACGTACAATGGTTGTGCGCTGCTTTTTTTGTATATAACGGCAGCTTGCCTGCAACCTTTTTAGAACACCAGACTTAGACTTAACCAGAACATCAACCTTTGCATAGCATAACATATAATATAATATAATAATATTAAATAATTAAAATTATATTTCTAATATCTAATAAAATTTTTTAACTATTTTTAGATCATTAATATATTAGATTTTATATTTATAATATTATTATAATTTATTATATCAGTAATAATTAAATATAACCATTTGTAAATAAAGCTAATAATAAACAATAATAGTTTTAAAACTGCTTTTAAAATATAAATTAAAGTATTAGAGTTTATACTTTTAATTTCTGCATTTTTATCTTTTTAAGAAGCTGGAAAAAATTCTAATACTAAATTATAAACTTGATCTTTATTATTTTATATTATATCTGCTATTAAACTGGTAGTATTACTTAAAAAACCTTAATCCTTTATTATGTTTAAAATAATAATATTATTTTTTTATTTTAATTTTATCAGGTCCTTTGCAGCCTTATATTAGTTATTAGATGATAACAGGTTAATAGATATTTCATGTGAGGATTGCACGCACAATGGTTGTGCGCTGCTTTTGTGTATATAATGGCAGCTTGCCTGCAACCTCTTTAGAATACTAGACTTAGACTTAACCAAAACATCAACCTAGCATTGCATAACAATTGGTAGTATTGATATAGCACCAAGACTGAATAGACTGAGCCACCTCATCTATCAGCTGGTCTCTTGATTATGCCTCTCTCGCCTCTCTCGATCATACCTCTCTCGCCTCTCTCGATTATGCCTCTCTCACCTCTCTCAATTATGCCTCTCTTGATTACTTCTCTTTCGATACCTCTTCTCTTTCGATACCTCTTCTCTTTCGATACCTCTTCTCTTTCGATACCTCTTCTCTTTTGATACCTCTTCTCTTTCGATACCTCTTCTCTTTTGATACCTCTTCTCTTTCGATACCTCTTCTATCTCAATAACTCTTTCTTGTTACCTCTCTCTCGCTTCATTAGTTGCCTTCTTATGATGGAAGACTACAATTGTATATTTGCTGAAAATCAGAAACAATTGGCATAATTTTAAGAGTTTCTAAGAAGAGTACAAGAATTGGCACAGGAATTATAATAGCTATATCTGCTAATATCTTAATTTAATACTTTGTTTATTAGAGAGCTTTCTTCTTCGCCAGCTCCTCCTTGGAGAGATGAAATCTCATTAATTATTTTATTAATAGTATTATCTCTACCACCTTTACTACTATTACTATTTTAACCTTTTGATTAGCAATGTTATTTTAAACAATAGAATTAGATAAATTAGTTAATAATAGACATGATTATATATAATAATGGTAACTTTGGTGGTAATATTAATTATAACTATAATAGTAATATTTATAAAAATCTTATTAATAATTTTTATAATAATATCAATAGCAATTCTAATAATAATCCTGATGGTAACTATAATGGTAACTGTAATGGTAATTGCAATAATAACCATAATAATAACTGTAATAATAACCGCAATAGTAACCTCAATAGTAGCACACTTGTTAATTATGATAATAACATAGCCTCCACTGATAATATAATATCTATTGGAAGTTTTACTATTGGGGATGGGTATGGCTATAATTTGTAGATTAGTAATAATATCAAGAGTGATAACAATTCTAACAGCAACTCAATTAACAATAATTATGGTAATAGCCTTAATAATAACAATATTAGCTTTAGTGATAGCAGTTTTAGCAGCAACTTTGATGATGACTTTATTGATAATAATTGTGATGATAGCTTTAATAATAACAGCAGTGGTAATAATAATAATAATATAGGCACTATAATTATTAATAATAATATATTCATCAACAGCACTGTTTTTGTTAATAGCTGCGTTTTCACCAATGGCTACATCAATTATAGCAATAATTATAATAATAATTATAATAATAACAATAATAACAATTATAATAACAATAATAATGACGATAATAATGATTATAATAAGGCGCCTGACTAGGTTAGTAATAATAGAGTACTTATCTTATTTTGTTTAAGGTATATTATGAGGATTGCATGTATAATGGTTGTGTGCTGCTTTTGTGTATATAATGGCAGCTTGCCTGCAACCTCTTTAGAACACCAGACTTAGACTTAACCAGAACATCAACCTAGCATTGCATAACATTTCAGGTAAAATTATTTTTTTAAATCTATCAGCTCAACAAGCCATGATAATATAAAAAAAATTTATATATATAATAAAAAATAATAAAAAATTAAAAAATATAAAATATTATATCAGATAAAATACATCTATAAATTGATATTAAGAAGAAAATAGAAATAAAAAGAAAAAATAATTTAAAAACAGGATTAAAAAGGGAAAAAAGGGGTTAAAAAAATAATTTAATATTAATAATATATAAATAAAAATAAATTAAAGACCTTATATTAAGCATATAACATCCACCAGAGAATATTTACCATAAAATATCATCTTTATTTTCATTATATTTATAAAGTTTATTGAAAGTTTTTAAATTAATATAAATATTAATATAAAACTTTTCTCTATCCAATAAATAAAGTTAAACTTAAGATATAATATTATAAATTAGAATTAACTATCTATTAATATTTTTAGAAAATTTGAATGGTTACTGGAAACTAGTAAATATTAGATTATAATTATTATATTATTTACTATCATTCTTTAAGTTAATATTTATAATTAATAATATATTATAAGATATATTAATAAATAGGTCAATTATATTAAAAATAAATTTAATATAAAATAACATACATCTATACAATATTTATACTATTTAATTACTTTTTAGAATATATAATTTTTTAAAAAATTAAATTTTGAAATAAAAATAGATTAATACATCTTACTAAATGGATAATATTAACTTTAGGATTTTAAAAATTTTATATAATTATAGTGATTTGGTTGTATAACTAATATTAATAATTGAAGATTTAGTTATTATCATTAATTTCCCACATATGCCTAGTATTTAATATAAAATCCTGATTGATGAAATTAAGGCGGGATGGTTTAAGATATTTACAAAATTTAATAAAAAAATTTAATAGATTATAAATTATAAAAATATTTTTAATTATTTATTTAATATCTTTTTTATAATTTCAGGGGTTTTTAAGCTTATAGTTATTTAGTAACTACTTTTATATATTTATTAACCAATTAAATAAATAAAATTTATTTAGATCCAAATATTGTTTTAATTGGGGAGTAGTATTAAAGACTAATTACTTATTATTTACTATACTATTATCCTTATTTAAAAGAATATTAAATTTCTAGGTATTAAATATTTACTAAAGGTTTATTTCATTATTAATATTATTTAATATATTAATATTTTCTTTTAATTTGGTTTTAAACTTTGCATATAATATTTTATTTTGGGAAATGATTAATATTAAATGCTTTATTAAATAAAGGAAATTTGTTTAAAGTTGATTATCAATTTATAGTTTTTGGAAAAGGGTAAAAAGGTTTAGATTCTTTATTTTAAATAAAAAATTTTGCTAGAATATTGCAATAATTTATTAATTATAATTTATTTTATTTAATAATTGATAACCTTTTTTAATCTGAATATAATATTATAATTCCAAAATATTTATTAACCATTCTCTTAAGTATCCAAACTAATGGATAGTGTTTACATAATAATTTAATAAATATATCTTTATAATATTAAATATCTTGAGTTTATCTATTTTAATTTGGAATTTCTAATTGATTTGTTTGATAGTATTAGGTAATAATTGATTCAAGTTGTTGGTATTCATAATTGCTTTTTTTTAATTTGCTTACAATATTCTTCACCGGCCTGGGTTTTAAAAAGACTTAAAAATATCTTTAAAATAATAAAAATCTTATTAATATTTAATAAAATAATTATTAATAATTTTATTAATATAATTATAATATTATATAAAAAAATAAAAACTAATAAATATTTTTATACAGCAAAGCATTCTAAAGAATATTGGATATTTAATATCTCTAGGAAGACAAAATACAGTTGCTAATATAATTATTATAATTTAATTAACCATCCTAAGTTCCTTCCTTTGCCATTGTGTTATTTGAGAGAATAATTTTTAAAAAAGATAAATAACTAGAATATACCAGAAGTCCAACCCATAATTTATTAAAAGCGGCGAAATATTTATATCATCAAAAAAACTTAATTAACCAATTGATAATATATTAGAGGATACTAAGATAAGGCTCGTGTAAGAAATCTAATTTAAATAATATATTTAATTAGACATTTAATATCTTATAAAAATTAAAAAAAAACTATTTTAAATTATTTATTATAAAGTTCTTTCAAAATCTATATACTTTAATTTAATAATAATTTACATAGAAGCCTTTTTTAAATATATTATAATTATAATAATTATATAATATTAATTGTACAGAGTCATTTTTATAATAATTAACATCCATTTTATATACTAAATAAAAAATTATATATATATTTAAAAATTTAGTATATTCTATATAATCTACAATCTAGTTATATAAATAAGGGAAGTATTAACAAGTAAAATTATTAATATAAATTAATAAAATATTATTTTTCCTCAAACTCTTATTATTTAATATTAGATTATTATATTTATTTAATAGTTTAAAAATTTCAAATAATATTCTTTGAATATTATTATTAACCTTTAATTTTTAGTCAATTATAAAATCCTTTCTCTTTAAAGTTATAAATAATAAAGTAAAAAAAATCCAAATATATAATAATAGCTAATTATAAATATTAGAAAGTAAATTACTAATTATTATATAAATTAACCATAACTTTTATTACTAAAAAAATGAATAAGGTGTATAGTATTAGAAATATAAATAACAGATATAAATATTAAACCAATAAATAGAAGATATTATAAAACAATTAGTATCCAGTCAATATAATAAATTATATTTATAAATTATTTAAATATCCCATCATTAATTCACTATATATAATTCTAAATATATAGTATACTCATTCTAAGTATTAGAATTATAAACAGATGTATATATTAGACTATTAGCATATACTATTTATTTAAAAAAATAAGCAACAATTTTATTAAGATCTCTATATAAGTATTTAATCAGATTAAATCTTTTAACCCATAAACCCTAGTTTTAAGGTTAAGATTAAATCTATTAATTATTTAATTTATAACTTTTTATAAAATATAGCCAAATAAGAAGAAGATTTTGTTAGCTAATTAAAATCTATCATAGAAGAATACATTAACACTTTCTTTTAATATTCTATTTTTAATAAACTATTTTATAAATATATAATCAATATAATTAATAAATAATTTATATAAATTAAATATTAAAAATTCCTTATAATCTAAGTTTATAGTTTTACCAGTATTCAGATAGATTTTTATACAATTTTTTTATAAATATTTATTATTTTTATTAACAGCTAGGCTTTTTTGCACCTTAATTTTTAAATATTAAATTATTAGGATTATTAGTGGATTATCTTTATCTAACTAAAGTTACTATTTAATAACAACATGTTCATCTTTATATTTTTTTATTTTATAATTCATTCAACAACCCTCCTAAATATAATTAAAAAAACAGAATTAACATTTATATAACCTTTAAAAATTTATTATAATAATATAATAAATAATATAAAATAGCTAATAAAATATAATTATAATATCATTAATCAAATAATAAAAATAAGGTTATATTTACTATAAATAAACAATTATATTATTAGTAAAAATAAAATTAATATTATTTATTATTTAATAATAAATAATATCTAATGTTAAATATTCAATAAATCAGGAAAGATTACCAAAAAAAAGTTAATTAAATAATTAATTTTTTATTAGTAGATTTAAGACCCATATTATTTATATTATTTATAATATATAAAAATCAGGATTAGTGATTATATTAATAAAAATAGGTGATAACTATCTTATATCTACATCAACAAAAACAAAATGCTCTGAGGAGGTCAATATATGGAGCTGCAAGGTCAGACAGGGATTGTGGGAGGTCAGACTATAAGTATTGGAGGTTATCTTGTACTTAACATATCATATTAAAAAATTTACTGGTAAATTGAATATTTTGAATTTTACTATTAGTGGTATTGTCTAAGCTGGTAGTGGTATATTTATACTATTATATTTAATTTTTAGTATATTAGGTAAATTACCCCTTTTTTAAAAAGGGGTTATCTAAGTTAATTTTATTATATATATAATCTGATAATAGATATCTTTCATTTTTTATATACTTTAATAAAATAATTATTTAATACTATTACTTATAATGTTTTATTATTCAAAAAAAAATCCAAGCTTTAAAATTATTTATGATATTAAAGGTCTAATATTAATTATAATATAAAAGATTATTAATTCCAATAAAAATTTATTTTTGCAATAGTTGGAATCGGACTTTTAATATTTGATATAATTTCTATTATAATCTTTATTTTTCTTTGAAAATATTGAAAATTATAATAAGTTTATTAATCCCTAGTTTAATTCCTAATTTCTTTTTATTATTTCAAATTCTTCAGTCTCCCCAATGTTTAATAAAAGTTATTTAAAATATAAACATAAACTTTTTAATATTAAACTCAATTATAATAATATTATAGATAAAAAATTTATTAAAACTAAAATATTAATATTAATTATACTTACTAAAGAAATTACAGATACTAAATGTATAATATCTAATATCAATTAATAATAAATTATTAAAGATATTCTAACAAACTCCAATTTTAGTTTTTTTAAATTAAATAAAGATATTATTTTTTAATAATAATTTGTAGGTAGAATATTTATTAATATTAATAATATTAAAGTATACTGCCAAAATTTGATATTTTTTAATAAATATCTATCATACCAATTTATAAAATTAGTATGTTATATTTAATTTTTTTATATATTAATATTGATACTTTTATAAATTTATTAATTGATTGAAAATTATTACTTATATTTTATAAAAGCTATTTATAATATTATACCAGTTTCCTATTATCTAATAAATCTTGATATCTAATCTTGATTTTAATATATCAAAGTCCTTTTAGATCTTATAAATAATCTATATTTTTATATTTTTAATAAAATAATAAACTTATTATAAATAATAATCTAATATTAACCATCTATTAATAATTATTTATAAACCATCTTCATATATAAAATTATTATTAATATTTTTATTAAATAATACTAGAATTCGAGATATAATAAAAGGGTTAAATATCTAAATTTAATTAAATAATTAAATTCTATTATTCTTTTATAATCTATTATATATTTTTAGATAGTTTTGAAATAATAGGAATTTAATATATATAATAAAAAAATTATTATAAAATTTATTAACACCTAAGGTAAAATATTTACTATCCAAAATAAAATATTTACCATTTAAATTTACTCATTTTCTAATTTATAATAAATATCTTTAAAAATTTTAAAATTTCCTTTCTTAATAAAATTATAAAAGATTAATATAGTATTATTAGTATTTAATATAAGTTATACTGGATATATATTAGAAGCAGGTATACCAGAATTTAAATAAATATTAATTCATAAAAATAAAGAAGAGAGTTTTAGTAAACTTTTTAATTATTAATAGAATAATATTAAGCATCTGGTAACAACTAATAAATTAAATTTTATATATTTTATAATAAATTAATTAAATAATATTTAAAATAAAAATTTTATTTTTATAATTTTATAATAATTATATAATAATATTTTATAAGTGAAGTATACCACACTAAAACTAGTATTAACTGCAAAATATAATCTCGCAGACTTCCGAGATTAGGTATTACCTCTGAAAGCCTGAGAGGGGAGTTGGCCTTGTTGATCTTGTAGATCTCCGAGATTAACAAGGTCAATTCTTTCTTTTGCTGATGTAATAATAGAATTTATATTTTAAAATTTATATAAACATTTATATATAATAAATTTTATAAAAAACTACCAGACTGATAGTTTTAGATAACAAAAATCTTAAAAAATAAATAAGATTATTAGCATCCAATTCAAGCTTTATAATAGATTCTAAATTCTATTAGTTCTAAATAAAATAAAAAATTTTAAATCTAGTAAATATAAATATTTATATATTTATTATAATATTATTTATTTTTTTAAAAATATTATACTTTTTTACTAGATTTTATAGTATAATATTATTAATAATAAATAAACAGCTACCATCTTCTATTATACCAAAACAAATTATTAAAATTAAATTCTAAAATAGGTAATAATAATTATTTTATTATTAAAAATCCAAGTATTTATTGACTATTATTATCTAGCAAATATTACAAGCCAGAATATTTAAAACAAATATTAATAACTATCATATATAACAATAAAAATATATTTATAATAAAAAATAAATTTAATAATTTTTCTTTTTTTTTTCCCCCCCCAAATTCCCTTGATTTTATTAAAGAATATTTTAATTTTAAAAATTAATAATAATTAAATAAATATTATACTACACCAGATATAGATTATCTTTTTAATATTTATTAAAAATAAATAATAAGTTTATCCTTAATTTTATTAATATCCCTAGCTTTTAAAACCTTATTAAAGGTAGCAAATTAATTTAAATAAAAAAAGTTTAAATCAAATATTAATAATCTAATAGTAGATATTAATAGAATATTAAATTTTAAATTTTTTAATAAAAATAAAAAAAAGGCTTTAATAGGAAAAAAGTGTTAATATTATTCTATTTATATAATTGAAAATATAAAAGATCTAGTATTATATTAATAAAATATTTTAGTAATTATAGGTGGAATAAAAAGAGGTGTTAATAATAATAAAAAAGCTCTTATTGTAAAAAGAGTTAGAAAGAATAGAATTAATGAATAAATAAATTTTTATTTATTTAAATCAAATATTTTATGTTAGTTAATATTTTCCTAATAATCTAAATTAATTTTTCTATAAAGGTTATTAAAAATAAAAATTATTTAAATAATTTTTAAAACACCAATAAAATAATTATTATTAATTTATTTTAGACTTTCTATAATAAAATTTATTCTTTAAGTTTATTATTAAATATTCAAAATTTATTAATATTTTTTATATAATTAATGGTTTCTATGAAATTGTTATTAATATAAAAATAGTTTTAAGATTTAATAGTAAATTTTTTAACATTGTGTATACCTGTTTTAGAAATGAAATTAAAATAAAGATTATTTTCTATAATAAATTTATAAATTATTAAATATTAATAATCTGAAAATATATATTAATTATTTTAAATAAATTAGATTTATTTAAAACAAATTAATTAAAACAAAAATCATAAAATTTATGGGAAATTATATATAAACATCTAAACTATAAAAAGTATTAAAAAAGGTAAAATAATTAATTTTTTATTAGATAATTAAAATTTAGAAGCAATTTCTAATAATTTTATTAATTATAAATATAATATTATAAATTATTATATTAAAAAATAGAATTTTACTAATTAGTAGGATCTAAGTATTAAAAATAAAAAAATATTAATTAAGAAATTATATTCCTTATTCTAATTTACTTAAATTAAAATAATAATTTTTTTAGGTAAATAAAAAAACAAAAATTATGTATTATTAGATAATATAGATCTAATGAAGTCTATTTTTATTAAAATAAAGAATATTATATTTAATATTTTTAAAAAATAAAAGAAGGCTTTAAAAACTAGGATTTATAATATAGCTTTTGAAGAAATAATAATATTTATAAATGGGTAAATGAATAACTACTGCAATCAGGTAAAGATTATTAAGAAAATAATAAAAGATATAATTATAATTAGTAATTTAGTTTTTAACAAAATTAATATATATAAATTATTAATATTATCCTGTATCAGATGTTGAAAGTTATATTAATACTAATATTTATTTATTTAGTTACTAAAGCTATTCAAGCTAGTGATATAAAAAATTAGTATATTAATGTTTTACTTTATATATTTTATTAAATAATGTAATAGATTTTATTTTAAATTATTTACTTGATTAATATCTATATTTTAATAAAGATGGAAATTATAATATTCTATTATATTATAATTGTCTGATAAATAATAATATTATAATAATAATAGATTTAAAATTCATTTATCAAATAATTAATAAAGATTACCTAAATATTTATTAATCTTTTATAATTAATTATAAAGTAGTATTAGATATCTAAGGTTATTGTTTTCAAATTGTTTTATTAATAGATAATATTTTTAGATTTTGGTTATTAGACTATATTAGTCTGGAGAGAATTGATAATAATAAGATAATATTATTATTTAATATTTATATTATTATGTATTGAGACCTTTAAGATAATAATTCATTTTTTCTATTTCACAGATAATGGAGGAATATAGTAGTATTTTTATTAGATGTTGGAAAAATAATAATTTTTATTAATAGAAAGATTACTATTTCTGGATTTAGCTAAATATTTAATAAATGTTTTTAGTGGGAAGATATTTGTGAATAAAAAATAAAATTATTAAAACAATAGAAGTCTAATAATAGACAAAAATTAAACTAGGAATATAATAAATAAATAAAATATATTATTATTATAAAATAAATAGAAATAAATATAATACTTATAAAAATAAATAAAATTAATATTATATAATTAATAATTGTAAACTATCTACCAATGTCTATTACTAATTATTAAATCCTTTTTAACACATTTGGAGAATATTTTTGAGATAAAATTTTTTTAAAAATTGGGAAACTCTAAGATAATACCTTAAATATTATTATAAGAATTAATTACATATATATATTCAAATATTTCTAGCTATTAATAATTATTAAATAAACATTAGCCAACTAAATAAAACTGGGAATTAAATTATAAGATTTTTTTGATATGGTATGCCAAATTTAATATATTTTGGTGGTTGGCTTGCTAGTTATATATTTTTATTTAGATGACAGGGGTCTGGCCTCGCTTATTTACTAGACTGGTTCTACAGCCGATTTTGGTTTTGCTGATGAATATCAGCTTTCAATCTTATACTAAACCATAGAAATTGGAATGTAAATATGATGAAACTATTTTTCTATTCATTATTTATTTCATCCTAGTTAGTTTATTTATAATTATTAGTTAGAATACTAGCTATAAATTTACCTTTTTCATCAATTTTATCAATAAGAATATATATAGTTTTGATAAATTTTTTCAATTTTATATTAATAAGTTAATAACAATCTTTATATATTTATAAAAATTTTTTAGATAACTTATAAGTACATATTTCTTAAATATTATTCTTTTAGTTGTTGTATATCCTATTCTAGTTTTCAGTAGTCTAATATTTTTTAATATATTATTAAAGAGGTTTAAATGTGTCTTTTTTATCTAAACCTATTTCACTAAGATTTAGTGTTTATTTAAGTAAGTTTATGTTTATTATAATTTTTATATCAGATATTAGATAATTGGTAAAAGTTTTAATATATTTTATAATAAAGAAGTATTTACTTAATTTCTTTATTTTCTTAATAATTTTATTATTTTATTTTATTTTTTTGCTAGTATTAATTTTTTTTTCTTTTAAATTGTTTTAGATTTTTTCTTGAATAACTTTTATATGTTTTTTAATATTTAGATTGCATCCATTATACCTTTTACTTTCATTTTTATTACCAATAATTTTATTCTCACAATATTAAATACTATAGTAACCTTCAATTTTTCATTTGTTATTATATTTATTATCTTTACCTGCTTCTATGCGTTTGCTAATATCTTTTTTTTATCTACCAATTTTTTTATTTGCTGATCATTTAATTTAAAATTATTATTATTATTATTATTTTCTTTCTTTTTTTTTCTTTCTTTTTTTTTCTTCCTTTTTTTTTCTTTCTTTTTTTTTCTTTCTTTTTTTTTCTTTCTTTTTTTTTCTTTTATCTTCATCCTTATCTTTATTTTTCTCATCTCTTTTATTCTTATCCTTGAAGAAAACTTCGGAAAAGACGAGCCTCTGACCCAAAGATAACGAACCAAAACCAACAAAAACCATATCAATCGAAAGCGCTCAATCAATAGAGAACTTTGATAAAGTATTAATAATTGGAATAATATATTTATCAGTCTATTATTAAATAAAATAATAAAATTTTTATAATTATTATTATATACAAAAGAAAGGGTACTAAAAATGTCATTAAATTAAAATAGAACACCTATTAAACATAATATTAGATGAAATTAATCTGATATCATTTTATTAGAATAAAAAAAGTAGAATTGAATCAGTTGAATTAATATATATTAATTATTCAAAATTAAAGTTATTAGATATAAATAAAAATTTATATAAAAGAATAAAAGAATAAAAGAAAGAAATCAAAAAATTATAAAAATAAATTTAAATATTAGAAAAATAACTAAAAACCAGAAATTATATATAAAAATTTTAAAAATAAATATCTCGAATATTTAGAATATTCAAAATATGAAAACTTCAGAAACACTGAAAATACTAAAAACTACTAAAAACATAATTAATTAAAAAAGATTAATTATTCTAAGAAACATCAGCAAAAAAGAAGTGTTGGCTCGCGGCCATCGGATGGCTCTTATGGCCGCGAGCAACTTGAACATCGGGACACATCGTAATGGCAGTTAGCACCGCGTGACTCGCAGAGCCTGTCAAACATGGAGCATCTGAAAGCTGACGTGTATGAAACTATTATTAAAATAACATAACTGAAACCCTCAAGTCTACATGATAAAAACTATTATTAAGGCTATAAATAGTAAACAGCATTATAAACATTAAATTATATTTATTACCAGATAAGGGTTTAATATTTAATAAAATAGTATTATTATTAAATATTATATATATTATATAGAATATTATAAAATATAAAAAATAAAAAGAGAACAGATAAGTTATTAATAGACATATAATATCTGATTAAACTCTATCAAAAAATGTATTAAGGCCAGTTTCTTCATTCTAATTAATAGGAATATATTTTTTAGGAAATTATACACTTTCTATTTAAAAAAATGATTTATAATAAGAGATTATTAAATATTTATAGTATTCTACTAGTTTATTAATAAGCTATTTCAGAAAAAAAGTATAATAATTATTAAAGATATTTAAGGTATATAATATTAATATAAAGTTTATAAACGGATAAATATTAAATATTTTATTTCTAATATTTGTAATTTTTATATTAATATCTTTATTTAGTTTTCTATTTTTCTACTACTTTAAAGCTATCTATAAGTATATAATAAATTATAATAAAAGAACAGGGTTTAATAAATTGATTAAATTTTTTATAATAACACTTTTATTTTTATAAGAATTCTAATATAATTATATAAAAATCTCTAAAATTACTGGATATATAAATAAAAACTATAATAATCTGTTAATAAATATTAGTAGTTTGACTGGGGATAGATATAGATATATTTTGGTTTTAAAATTATATAAAAAGGCTGGGTGGTTAAGATTTAAAAGCTGTTTTATTAATTTTAAATAAATATTAACTAAGAGATTGATAAGATTATATATATCTAATATAAGTCTGTTAGCAGCTTTTATTATATAAGATTAATAATTTTTGGTTTTGTGATGGCACTATATATATATTATATATCAATATTTATCTTAAATGTCTAAAGATATACCATATCAACTAAGTAAGTAAATAGCTAATAATTAAAATCTAATATTAAATATTAAACATATACCTTTATATTAATTAAATTAACCCAGATTTTACTATAAAATTATTAAATAAAAAAAGTATTTTAATATTTAGAATATTATTTTATTTTTTTAGTAAAAAGATTATCTTTTCTAAAATGCTAATGATTTATCAATTAACTAATATTAGACATTAGATGATTAATAGAATTTTGTATTAATAGAGAAGCTTCAGGGGTTAATATCTAAGGTTATAAAATATTTAAAATAGGGTAAAATATAGGGTAAAAGTAGAAATAACAAAAGAAATAAAGTATTTAATAACAATAGAAGTCTACTATAACACAGGTTAAAAAATAAGATTTAAAGACTATATAATATAATATAATAATATTAAATAATTAAAATTAAATTTTTAATATTTAATAAAATCCTCTAATTATTTTTAAATTATTAATATATTAGATTTTGATTTAATAGATCTTATATTTATAATATTATTATAATTTATTATATTAATAATAATTAAATATAACCATTTATAGATAAAGCTGGTAATAAATAATAATAATTTTAAAACTATTTTTAAAATATAAATTAAAGATTATACCCTTAATTTCTGTATTTTTATTTTTTTAGAAAGCTGTAGGTTCTACTAATATTAAATTATAAATTTAATTTTTATTATTTTATATTATATCTGTTGTTAAATTAATAATGTTATTTAAAAAACTTTAATCTTTTACTATATCTAAGATAATATTATTATTTTTTTATTTTAATTTTATCAGGCTTTTTATAGTTTTATATTAGTTACCAAATAGTAATGGGTTAATAAATATTCTAGGTAAAATTATCTTTCTAGATCTATCAGATCAGCAAATTATAATAATATAGAAAAAAAATATAGAATAGAGTAATAAAAAATTAAGAAATATAAAATATTATATCAAACAAAATATATCTGCAAACTAATATTAAAAAGAAGATGGAAATAAAAAAAGAGAATAATTTAGAAACAAAATTAAAAAAAGAAAAAGGAATTAAAAAAAAAAAAGGTTTAATATTAATAATATATAAACAAGAATAAATCAAAGACCCACCCCACATCAGACACATAATATCCACCAGAGAATATTTACTATTAAATATTATCTTCATTCTTATTATATTCATAAAACTCATTAAAAATCTTTAAATTAATATAAATATTAATATAAAATTTTTCTCCATCTAATAAATAAAATTAAATTTAAAATATAATATTATAAATTAGAATTAGTTATTTATTAACACTTTTAAAGAATCCAAATAATTATCAGAGATTAACAAATATTAGATTATAATTATTATACTGTTTACTATTATTCTTTGGATTAATATCTATAATTAATAATATATTATAAAATATATTAGTAAACAGATTAATTATATTAAAAATAAATTTAATATAAGATGGTATACAATACCTTATATTATTTAATTATTTTTCAAAATATATAATTATTCTAAAAAATTAAATTTTAAAATAAAAATAGACTAATATATCTTACTGGATGAATAGTATTAACTTTAAAATTTTAAAAATCTTATACAATTATAACAACTTAATTGTATAGCTAGTATTGGTAATTAAAAATTTAATTATTATCATTAATCTTCTATATATATCTAATATCTGATATGAGATCCCAGTTGATGAGATTAAGATAAAATAATTTAAGATATTTGTAAAGTTTAACAAGAAGGTTTAGTAGATTATAAATTATAAAAATGTTTTTAACTATCCATTTAATATTTTTTTTATAATTCTAGAGTCCTTTAAGTTTATAGTTATTTAATAACTACTTCTATACATTTATTAACTAATTAAATAAATGAGATTTATCTGGATTTAAATATTATTTTAATTAAGGAGTAGTATTGAAAATTAATTGTTTATTATTTACTATATTATTATCTTTATTTAAAAGAATACCGGATTTCTGGGTATTAAGTATTTGTTAAAAGTTTATTTTATTATTAATATTATTTAATATATTAATATTTTCTTCTAATTTGGTTTTAAATTTTGTATATAATGTTCTATTTTAAAAAATAATTAATATTAAATATTTTATTAGATACTACTTAAAGCTAATTATCAATCTATAGTTTTTAAAAAAAAGTAAAAAGGTTTAGATTCTTTATTTTAAATAAAAATTTCTATTAGAATATTATAATAATTTATTAATTATAATTTATTTTATTAGATGATTGATAGTCTTTTTTGATCTAAATATAATGTTATAATTCTAGAATATTTATTAACTACCCTCTTAAATATCCAAATTAACAGATAATATTTATATAATAATTTAATAAATATATTTTTATAATATTAAATATTTTAAGCTTATCCATTTTAATTTAGAATTTTTAATTAATTTGTTTAATAATATTAAATAATAATTAATTATTAATATCTATAGTTATTTTTTTTTTAATCTGCTTGTAGTACTCTTCATTAGCCTAAGTTTCAAAAAAATTTAAAAAAATTTTTAAAATAATAAAAATTTTACTAATATTTAATAAAATAATTATTAATAATTTCATCAGTATAACTATAATATTATGTAAGAAAATAAAAACTAATAAATATTTTTACATAACAAAGTATTTTAAAAAATATTAGACATTTAGTATCTCTAGGAAAATAAAATATAGCCACTAATGTGATTATTATAATTTAGCTAATTATTCTAAATTCTTTCCCTTGCTATTATATTATCTGAAAAAATGGTTTTAAAAAAGATGAGTAATTAGAATATACTAGAAGTCCAACCTATGCTTTATTAAAAGTGGTAAAATATTTATATCATCAAAAAAACCTAATTAATTAATTAATAATATATTAAAGGATACCAAAATAAAATTTATACAGGAGATCTAATTTGGGTAATATATTTAATTAGATGTTTAATATTTTATAAAAATTAAAAAAAACTACCCTAAATTATTTATTACAAAATTCTTTTAAAATCTGTATACCTTAATTTAATAATAACTTATATAAAAGTTTTTCTTTAAATATATTATAATTATAATAATTATATAATATCAATTATATAAAGTTATTCTTATAATAATTAGTATCCATTTTATATATTAAGCAAGAAATTATATATATATTTAAAAATTTAATATATTTTATATAATCTATAATCCAATCATATAAATAAAAGAAATATTAACAAATAAAATTATTAATATAAGTTAGTAAAATATTATTTTCTTTTAAAATTTTATTATCTAGTATTAGACTATTATATTTATTTAATAGTTTAAAGATTTTAAATAATATTTTTTAAATATTATTATTAACTCTTAGTTTTTAGTTAGTTATAAGATTATTTTTTTTTAAAATTATAGGTAAAAAGTATCTAAATATATGATAATAGCTGACTATAAACATTAGAAGACAGATTACCAATTATCATATAGATTATAATTTTTTATCATTAAAAAAATTAATAAAGTATATAATATCAAAAGTATAAATAACAGGTACAAGTGTTGAATTAATAAGGAAATATTATAAAACAATTAGTATCTGGTTAATATAATAAATTATATTTATAAATTAAATACTTTATTATTAATTTATTGTATATAATTTTGAATATACTCACTTTAAACATTATAATTATGAATAAGTATATATACCAGACTATCAGTATATACTTGAGAAAGTAAGCAATAATCTTATTAAAGTTTTTATATAAATATTTAACCAGATTAAATTCTTCAACCTCCTAATTATAAATTCTAGTTTTAAGGTTAAGGTTAAACCTATTAATTATTTAATTTATAACTCTCCATAAGGTATAGTTAAATAAAAAGAAAACCTTACTAATTAAAATTTATTATAGAAGAATATATTAACATTTCCTTTTAATATTCTATTTTTAATAAATTATTTTGTAAGTATATAATTAATATAATTAATAAATAACTTATATGGATCAAATATTAAAGATTCCCCATAATCTAAATTTATAATTCTATCAGTGTTTGGGTAGATTTTTATATAATCTCCCTACAGATACCTGTTGTTTTCATTAATAGCTAAACTCTTTTGCACCCTAATCTTTAAATATTAAACTATTGGGATTATTAGTAAACTATTTTTATCTGATTGAAATTGTTATTTGGTAATAATATACTCATTTTTATACTTTTTTCTTTTGTGGTTTATTTAATGGCCTTTCTGGATATAATTAAGAAAATAGAATTAATATTTATATAACTTTTAAAGATTTATTATAATAATATAATAAATAATGTAGGGTAATTAATAGAATATAATTATGATATTATTAATTTAGTAGTAAAAATAAAATTATATTTACTATAAATAGGAAATTATATTATTAATAAAAATAAAACTAATATTATTTACTATTTAATAATAGGTAGTACTAGACATTTAATAAATTAAGAAAAACTATTAAAAAGAATTAATTAAATAAATAATTCTTTATTAACAGATTTAAGACCTATATTATTTATATTATCTATAATGTATGAAAACCAGGGTTAATAATTGTACTAGTAGGAGTAGATAGTAATCATCTTATATCTAGTAGTGGGGTTTATATTTTAAAATTTGTATAAGTATTTGTATATAATAGATTTTATAAGAAACTATTAAATCAATAGCTTTAAATAATAAAAACCTTAAAAATATATAGATATCTAATTTAAGCTTTATAACAGGCTTTAGAGCCTTAAACAGAATAAAAACTTCCAAATCTAGCAAATATAGATATTTATATATTTATTATAATATTATTTACTTTTTGAGAACATTATACTTTTTCACTGGATCTTACAGCGTAATATTATTAATAATAAATAAATAGTTACCATCCTCTATTATACCAAAATAAATTATTAAAATTAAGTTCTAAGGTAAACAATAATAACTATTTTATTATTAAAAATCTAAATATTTATTAATTATTATCATCTAGCAAATATTGTAAACTAGAATATTTAAAATAAATATCAACAATTATTGCATGTAATAATAAAAATATATTTATAATAAAGAATAGATTTAATAATAAACTTTTTTTTTTTTTTCCTAAATTCCCTCGATTTTATTAAAGAATATTTTAATTTTAAAAGTTAGTAATAATTAAGTAAGTATTATATTATATCAGAGATTATTTTTTTTAATATTTATTAAAAGTAAATAATAAGTTTATTCCTAATTTTACCAATATCTCCAGTTTTCAAAAGCCTATTAAAGATAATAAGTCAGTTTGAACAAAAAAAGCCTGAATTAGATATTAATAATTTAATAATAAATACTGGTGGAGTGTTAGGCTTTAAATTTTCTAATAATAATAAAGGAAAAGCCCTAGTAGAAAAAAAAAGTTAATATTATTTTATTTATATAATTAAAAATATAAAAGGTCTAGTATCATACTAACAGAATATTTTAATAACTATTGGTAGAATAAATAAAAATATTAATAATAATAGAAAAACTTTTACCATAAAAAGAGCTAGAAAAAATAAAGTTAATAGATGAATTAATTTCTATTTATTTAAATTAGATATTCTATATTAATTAATATCTTCCTAATAATCTAAATTAACCTTTCTGTAAAAATTATTAGAAATAAAAATAATATAAATAGTTTTTAAAACATTAATAAAATAATTACTAATAACTTATTTTAAATTTCCTATAATAAAATCTATTTTCTAAATCTATTGTCAGATATTGAAAGTTTATTAATATCTTTTATATAATAATTTCTACAAAATTATTACCAATATAAAATTAGTTTTAAGGTTTAATAGTAAACTTTTTAATACTATATATACCCATTGTAGAAATAAAATTAAGGTAAAGATTATTTTTTATAATAAATCTATAAATTACCAAACATCAGCAAAAGAAAAAGTTGACCTCGTTAACCTCGGAAATCTGCAAGATTAACAAGGCCAACTCCCCTCTCAGGCTTTCAGAAGTAATACCTGATCTTGGAAATCTGCAAGATCACATTTTATAGTTAGTACCAGTTCTGGTATAGTATACCTCACTTATAAAATATTATCATATAATTATTATAAAATTATAAAAATAAAATTTCTATTTTAAATACTATTTAATCAATTTATTATAAAATATATAAAATCTAATTTATTAATTATTATCAGATATTTAATATTATTTTATTAATAACCAAGAAGTTTATTAAAACTCTTTTTTTTATTTTTATAAATTAATATTTGTTTAGGTTTTAATACATCTACTAAAAACTTCTAATATATATCTAATATAACTTATATCAAATACTAATAATACTATACTAATCCCTTATAATCTCTATTAAAAAAAAAAATTTTAAGATTTTTAAAAATATTTATTATAAATTAGAAAATAAATAAATTCAAATAATAAACATTTTATTTTAAATAATAAATATCTTACCTCAGGTATTAATAAATTTTATAATAATTTTTTTATTATATATATTAAATTTTTATTATTTTAAGATTATTTAAAAATATATAATAAATTATAAAAAAATAATAAAATTTAATTATTTAATTAAATTTAAATATTTAACCCTTTTATTATATCTTAAATTCTAGTATTATTTAATAAAAATGTTGATAATAGTTTTATATATAAAGATAGTTTATAAATAATTATTAATAGATAATTAACATCAAATTATTATTTATAATAAATTTATTATTTTATTAAGGACACGAAGGTATAGATTATTTATAAGATCTAAAAGAATTTTAATATGTTAAAATTAAGATTGAATATCAAAATTTATTAGATGAGAGAAAATTAGTATAATATTATAAACAACCTTTATAAAATATAAATAATAATTTTTAATTAATTAATGAATTTATAGAAATATCAGTATTAATATATAAAAAAGTTGAGTATAATATATTAATTTTATAAATTAGTATAATAAATGCTTATTAGAAAATATTAAATTTTGGTAATACACTTTAATATTATCAATATTAATAAATATTCTATTTACAAATTATTATTAAAAAATAATATTTTTATTTAATTTAAAAAAATTAAGGTCAGAATCTGTTAAAATATTTTTAATAATTTATTATTAATTAATATCAAATATTATATATCTAATATTTATAATTTCTTTAATAAATATAATTAATATTAATATTTTAATTTTAATAAATCTTTTATTTATAATATTATTATAATTAAATTTAATATTAGAAAATTTATATTTATACTTTAAACAACTTCTATCAGATGTTAAAGGGATTAAAAAATTTAAAATAATAAAAAAAAATTAGAAATTAAACTAAAGATTAATAAATTTATCATAATTTTTAATATTTTTTAAAAAAAGATGAAGACTATGATAGAAATTATATCAAATATTAAAAATCCAACTCCAACTACTACAAAAATAAATTTTTATTAAAGCCAATGATCTCTTATATTATAGTCAATATCAAACCCTTAATATTATAGTCTTAAGGCTTAGATTTCTTTTTAAACAGTAAAATATTATAAATAATAATATCAAATAATTATTTCATTAAAGTATGTAAAAAACAAAAAACATCCATTATCAGATTGTATATATAGTAAAATTAATTTGAATAATTTTTTTTTAAAAAAAAGGTAATTTACCTAATATATTAAAAATTAAATATAGTAGTATAAGTATATTGTTATTAGCTTAAACAGTATTACTAGTAATGAAATTCAAAATATTTAATTTATTAGTAAATTTTTTAATATAATATGCTAAGTATAGAATGATCTCTGATGTTTATAATCTGACCTCCCACAATCTTTGTCTGACCTCACAGTTTTATATATTGACCTCCTCAGAGCATTTTATTTTTGCTGATGAATATTAACAATTTAAAAATATATATTAATTATTTTAAATAGATTAGGTTCATTTGAAATAAATTAATTAAAATAAAAACTATAAAATCTATAAGAAATTATATATAGATATCTAAGTTATAAAAAATATTAAAAAAAATAAAATAATTAATTTTTTATTAGATAGTTAAGATCTAAAAATAATTTCTAATAATTTTATTAATTATAAGTATAATATTATAAATTATCACATTGAAAAATAAAATTTTATTAACTGGTAGAATCTGAATATTAAGGATAAAAAAATATTAATTAAAAAATTGTATTTCTTATTCTAATTTGCTTAAATTAAAATAATAATTATTTTGGATAAATAAAAAAATAAAAGTTATCTATTATTAGATAATATAGATCTAGTGAAATCTATTTTTATTAGAATAAAAGACATTATACTTAATATTTTTAAAAAATAAAAAAAAGCTTTGAAAACTGGGATTTATAATGCAACTTTTAAAAAAACAATAACATTTGTAAATAGGCAGGTGAATAATTATTATAATCAAATAAAGATTACTAGGAAGATAATAAAAGATATAATTACAATTAATAATTTAATTTTTAACAAAATTAATATATATAAATTATTAATATCATCTTATATCAAATATTAAGAATTATATTAATATTAATATTTATTTATTTAATTGTTAAAGCTATTTAAATTGGTAATATAAAAAATTAGTATATTAATATTTTGCTTTATATATTTTATTTAAATAATATAATAGGCTTTATTTTAAATTATCCAACTAATATTTATTGTTACACCTACTACCTAAATATCTGGTTAGATACTTTAGGCGGCAGCAAGCGCTACTTGGCTTCTGTCTCACAGCTCTATTCACTCAGAGTGCAGTTCAAGGAAGTATATATAGGAGAGTAAATAGTTCTGGGGTATTGAGAATATAATAACAATAAATATAAATTATATTGTACTAGGCTATTATACTATTAAATTAACTGATAAAAATCTAAAGAAGATTATTATTATCAAAATGTGAAATTATAATTATATATATAAATATGTGTTTATATATTTTAAATATTTAATTATTTAATTTAAAAGTAAATTAATTAATTGAATACTTAAGATTATTTAATTATTTAATTACTAAGATAGATAAATAATTGAATATCAAAATATATTATTAATAGGGGTATTCCATAAATCAAATAAAATATTTAATAATCTATGGTTTATAGTAAATCTATTAATTTTTTTTATTGTATATAAATAGATATTGGCTGTGGCACAGCCTTTAATAACAAATTAAATACTATTGGAAAGTATGTTAGAGGGATATAGTTTTCATAACAAGAAATTAAATAGAATATTTTAAAGTATTATAATTAGGGTAAATGAAATCCTAGTAGTATAATATACTATCAATTGTCACACAAATATCCTGTAGGGGAATTCCGTATGTACTGCTGGGATGTCTGTGATATTTATATTTTAATAAAAATAGAAATTATAATACTCTATTATATTATAATTATCTGATAAATAATAATATTATAATAATAGTAAACTTAAAATTTATTTATTAAGTAATTAATAGAGGTTACCTAAATATTTACCAATTTCTTATAATTAATTATAAGGTAGTATTAAATATTTAAAATCAGTATTTTCAAATTATTTTATTGATAAACAATATTCTTAGATCTTAGTTATTAGATTATATTAATCTAAAGAAAATTAATGGTAATAAGATGATATTATTATTTAATATTTATATTATTATATATTAAGTGTCACAGACATCCCAACAGTACATACAGAATTCCCCTACGGGATATTCGTGTGACAGCTAATAATATATTGTACTAAAATTTTGCTTACTCTAATTATAATACCTTAAAGTATTTTATTTAATTTCTTGCTATAAAAATTATACTCCTCTGGCATATTTTCTAATAGTATTTAATCTGTTATTAAAGGCTGTGCTATAGCTAATATTTGTTTGTATATAATGAAAAAAACTAATAAATTTATTATAGATTATAGATTATTAAGTATCCTGCCTGATTTATGGAATACCCTTATTGATAATATATTTTAATATTTAATTATTCATTTGTCTTAGTAATTAAATAATTAAATAACTTTAAGTGTTTAATTAATTAGTTTACTTTTAAATTAAACAATTGAATATTTAAGATGTATAAATATATATTTATGTATATAATTATAGCTTTATACTTTAATGATGATAATTTTCCTTAGATTTTTATTAATTAATTTAATAGTATAATAGTCTAGTATAATACAACTTATATTTATTATTATTATACTTTCAATATCTTAGAACTATTTACTTTCTTATACATACTTTCTTGAACTGTGCTCTGAATGAATAAAGTTGTGAGACAGAAATTAAATAACACTTATTACTACTTAAAGTATCTAATCAAATATTTAGGTAATAGATGTAATACTTTAATTAATTAAACACAGGTCAGTCTAAAAGAATTATATATATATCTGATATCAAAATACCTAATTTACCCTCTACCTCTTATATATCTTAAAAATATAAATATTTATATCATAATAATTATCAATAAGGATTAATAACCTTTATTATAAAGGAAGATTATAAATTAAAAAATATTAAAAATAATGAATTAGATAATAACAAAAAATTAACCTTTTATTAATTCAACAACTTCTATTATAAACCAAACCAACCTACACATATAGTAACTTAAATATTTAATTATAAAAAAAGAAATTATTTAAATATAAAATCCATTTTTTCCAAAGAATTAATAATAAAAAAATTTGAATTTAATTATAATATCAAAAAATAAAAAATATATTAATACCTAGGAACTCAAATCAAAATATTAATCAAAAAAATATTTTTTAAATAAAATTAAAAGAAAAATTAGGAACAATAATAAATTTTCAACAAATCCAACAGAAATCTCAATTTAACTACAGAATTAATTAAAAATCTAAATACTTATATATAAAATAAAATATCTATTATTAAAATTTAAAAATTCCATAACTCCCAACAACAATATAAGAAAAACATTGAAATAGAAAGAGCTAATAATATAACAGAATAATTTATTTAAAGAAATGGTAAATAATCCCAAGGGAACCTTAACAACCCATTTAATAATAAAAGCAAAAGATCTAGACCTATCAACCACAGGCAAAAAAATTAAAACAAAATTGAATAATCTATTATAAAATTTTATAAAGTATTATAATTAAGAGACCTAATCAAATATAAAGGATAATTTAAGAAATTTGATCAATTTCTTAACCAATTTGGAAATTATTTCTTTTTCTACCCAAATAAATTTCCAACTAAAATATATAAAATAATGTTTATAGAAATATATTTTAAAAAAATTATTTTTTATATTTTTCTTATATTCAAAGATAAATATAATATTATTAAAAATAATATATATATTAAGAAAGATGCCTTTTTAGTATATAAACTTTTTAAAATATTCTTCAATTTCACAAAATACCTTTGATAAAATTATGGATATATAAACAAAATCAAGAATACTCTCAGAAAACTTAACATTCTTAAACAAATTAAATCAATTTGATCTTACTTCCAACAATTTGATCAATATCTACCTTTAGTAGGATACAAGTCCAATATTATATTTTACCATATTATTAAAAAATTGAAATTACATAACCAAATTTAATTTATTAAACATCAACTCATAAACCCTAATCTCAACTACATGGAAGTATAGAAATTTATTATTGAAATTGATAATGTAATTTTTAATAATAATAAAAAAAAATGTCTAATTAATAATTTCATAAAAAATAATAAATTTTATAAAAACTACAACTCTAATTAATAAAAATAAAATAAAAATTATAATAATAAATCTAATAGAGATTAGAGTAAAAATAATAATAAACATTATATTCCAAATAAAATTTACAAATTTAAACCTATAAATCTTAGTAATACAACCTGAAAATAGAAATCTAATACAATGAAATATTACAATTATAGAAAACAAAAATATATCATTTGATATTATAATATATCATCCTAAAAGAAGAATTTCAACTTTATAAATAAATAATAAAAATAATGTAATTCCGATAATTACTAGGAAAATAATAATAAGAAGAATAAATAAAAAATAAAACAATTCTGAATGTTTATAATTTAAATATAAGATAAAGAAAATGATAATATATTTATTAATAATTTAATTGATGATTTTGTGGAATACTAGGAAAATCAGCTACATGAAGTTGAACCTATTCTAAATGAATATTATTAATTTTAGCGAAATATTGCTTTAGGAAAATATATTAGTTATGATTGTAATAATCAGAATTAATTTTGGCAACTATATAAATAATTAGGAAATTTAGGAAATTATATTAGGAAAATAAAATCCTTATTTAACCCATATAATTTCATTTAAATCCATCCTATATCACCTACCCTATCAATTAAAGAATAATAGGAAAAAATTGCAGAATCTTTTTTCCAATTATATAAAAAAGAGTACTATACTAAATAAAAATTCTAATATAACATAATTTCCCTAATTATTGGATAATTACTATTTTAAATAACTTTCTCTTAAAAATATATATAAATGTGTGAATTTAATTAATATTTAGAATATAAATATAATTAAATTTTTAAAATTGGAAAATTATTTTATAATATGGTTTATTACAAGAAATATATTGATTATTATTAATAAGAAGAATATAATATTATAAAAAAATCCTATACACATAAATTCAAATAAAACAATTTTACTTTTTACCAAATTATTACTCATAAATATATGGTTTTTTTTTACAATCAGAAACTTGCAGATAATTTTGAGAATTATTAGAATTATACTGAAAATTTATCCAATAAAGAATAAAAAAAATAACTTATTTTTATATAAGATATATATTATATCTATAAGTATAATTATAATTTTTATAAAAAAGAAGAATTTATATACACCACTTATAAAGACAATTTACAACTATACCATAAATATTATCTTAGTTGGATCTAAGCTAATCCAAATATTTTATAATATAAAGCCCATAATAACTCTTTATAACAAAAATTAGAAAAATATTCTCTTTTAATTATAACATACAAATTCTATTAATAATGAATTTTAATTGCAAATATGATACTCTATAAAAAAAATTATCCTTATAATAACATTAACAGTGATAATAATATAAAATAAAAGTATATAAACCTTCTTTATAAATACACCAATTATTATATTAAAATAGATTCTAATATTAATAAAAACCATAAATTTAATTACCCAAAATTACTAATCCCTAAAAAACTCAAAAATAATTAGAAATATTACTATTACTATATCAAACCAAATTATTAATTTTTCTATTATTTCCTCAATTTTTATGAGTCAAACTCCTCTACAATCCAGAATATTAGAAAAATTATAAAAATTTATGTAAAAAATTAAATATACTGCAGAAACAAAAATTATCTAAAAATTCTAATAACAATTTCCAGAAGAAAAGACTAGATTAATAACTTAATTTTATAAAAAATAAATATTATTTATTTGCATTATTAGTTATTAATAGAATATTAGAATTAAGTTTAATTAATAGTAGAATAAAAAATAACTATATTTTACATAATTACATCCTATAAAAAAAAATGAAATTTACAAAAAAATTAATTATGTATAATATTTTAGCTTTTAATAACAGTCTTTTAGGTATTATAATTTATAAAATAATTATTAACTTTATTATCAATAAATATAGAGAAAAATTTACAATCAATATTTTTAAATTATTAGAATGAATGAATTTAGTCTTAAAGTATCCATAATTAAAAAAGTATAACCTAATTATTAATTAAAAAATTAAAAATATCAAATTTATAAGATATACTTATGAAATATTTTATAAAAAAAAAGATATTTATAAAGAAATACACCTTTATAATATAGAATATTTTTTTAATAAAAAAATCAAAAATTGATTATATAATAAATTTAATATAATAAAGAAAATAATACTTTACATTAAAGAAATTATACCAAAAATACAATAATTACCCAATTGGATCAAAGGTAAATTATGGAAAATAGTAGAAAAATTTATATCTAAAATAATATTATTTTAGTATATTAATTTTAATTATTATATATTTTTATAAAAAAGAAAATATCTTAAATTCATACCTACCTACATATGCACTGAGAAAGAAATAGATATACTATAAAAATATATCCATATTAATTTTGAAATAGGATTTATATACCCATCTATTTTTCTAGTAGAATACCCCATTCTATTTGTATTAAAAAAAAATGGAAAATTATAATTATGTGTTGACTATCGAAGTTTTAATAATATTACTATTAAAGATTGAGCACCTCTATTATTTATTAGTAATTTTTTAACAAAATTAAAAAAGTAAAACTATTTATAAAATTTGATTTTATTAAAATTTACTATACTATACAAATAGCTAAAGGAGAAGAATGGAAAATAGTATTTAAATATTATTATAAATTATTTGAATACATGGTTATACCTTTTGGATTAATTAACATTTTAGCAATATTTTAAATATTTATAAATATAATATTTAAAGATTATATTAATATAATATATATTATCTATTTTAACAATATTCTTATATTTAGTAAAAATAGAAAAGAATATTAGAAATATATTTAATTAATAATTAATAAACTCCTCGAATATAATTTATAAATTAAAATCAAAAAATCAGAATTTAAAATTATTAAAATTAAATATTTAGAAATAATTATTATTTTTAATAGAATCAAGATAAAAAAATAGAAGTTATTTAAGATTAGCTTGAATTTTTTAAAATGATTTATATTTAATAATTCCTCAGACTTTATAATTATTATAAAAAATTTATTAAAAAATATAATTACCTTTTAATATTATTCTTGGATTTTACAAAAAAAGATATTAAATTTATATAGGACATAATAAAGAAAATGGGTTTTAAAATTTTTAAAAAAACATTTATCTCTGCCCCAATTTTCAAAATTTACAACCCAGAATTATTAATAAAAATAGAAATCCGATAAAATATTAGAAATATACCTATTTTAATTATATAATAAAAAAAATTAGTATTTTATTATATATTTTTTAAAAAAATTTGATATAACAGAACTCAGATATTTGATTTATAATAAAGAATTTATAATTATCATTAAAGTATATAAAAAATGGTAAATTCATTTATAATCTAAAGAATTTTTTATAATTTTTTTAAATCATAAGAATTTTATTTACTTCTTAACTATTAAAGAATTATTATAATAATAAATTCAATAGTAGGAGATATTTAATAAATACAATATAAAATTATTTATATTAAAAGAAATAAAAATATTTTAATTAATACCCTTAGCAAAAGATTTAATTTAATAAAAAATATTAAATCAGATAAAAAAGTAATTTTTGAAAAAATAAATAATTATTATATCATTAATAAATCTTTTAACATAATAATCATAGAACTAGAAAATGATTTAAAAAAAATAAATTAAAATTTTGTATAAAAAAGACCTTATGACCTCTTAAATCCTCTAAAATCCAAACATATTACCCATTAATTTTATTATAGAAGATGAATATATTATATTTAAAGAATATTTTTATATCCTTGATAAGAAAATATAGTAATCCCTAATATTTTAACACCATAACTCTCTAATGCATAGACATCAAAAAATTAAATGAATATAAGATTTTTTAATCAGAAACTACTTTTAGCCAAAAATGAGATAAAAAATTAAAGAATATATTAAAATTTGCAATATGTATATAAAAAACAAACCAGCATGATATAAATTATATAGAAAATTATATTTTTATGATATTCTAAAAGTATTATTTTAAGTCATTTTATATAATTTTATCCAAGAAGTATTGATAACTTGCAACCTATTAATAAATTAAATTTATAACAAAATTTTGGTTATAATCTATAAACTTACTCTCATTTTAGAATTTTGGAATTTGAAATAGGGAGTTAAGGAATTTGATGTTATATACTTGAAAAAAGTATACTTTTAGTATAGATAATAAAAAAAGTATATTTATGATTAAGATATAATTTTTAAAAATAAATATTGGAATTTTATAATGAATTAGAGAAGAATTAAACTTAATATTATAATAAAAAGTTATATTTAAACTAATAGACAATTAGAAAGATATATCTAATTTATTAAAATATATTTATAACCCTTTTTTGATTATTAGTAAATGAATTGGATAACTTTGCTATTAATGGCTGAATTAATCCATAATATATCAAAAAATAGAATTATAAAGTTTATACTGCATGAAACCTTGCGCGGATGGAATCTAATAATGATTTTATTAGTAATAAAACTAAAAGAGTTAGTACTAGAAGTAGAAGAATATATTAAAAATATATAGAAATTTTATAAATAACTTAAAGATAATATAGATTTCATTAATAAAAGAATATGATATTATTATAATAAAATAAAAAACCTAATATTAATTTTGAAAAGAAGGAGATGAAGTATATCTGTTTGTAAAAAATATTAAAATAAAATGATTAAATAAAAAATTTAATTATTAAAAACTTAGACTTTATTAAATTATTTAAAAATTTAATGATAATATTTTCAAATTTTTAATTTTAAAAAATATAAGAATTTATAAAACTTTCCATATATCTCTTCTTAAATTTATTTTAGAAGGACTAAGAGATTGAGCTAATAATTTAGAAATTAAAAATGATGATTATACTAAATATAACATCAATAAATTACTTAATTATAAAAATAACCTTGATTAAAGACTTATATACTTGGTTAAATAGAAGGATTATTTAGATGATGATTTATGATAACCAGAATAAAATATAATGCTAGAATTAATTTAAGCTTACTATTCTTAAAATAAGCCTTAACCAGAACAATTACTATTATAAAGATGAGGACGATTTAGGAAAATTTAAAATTAGGACTTGTTAATCCTTAATTATTAGATTTATACTTACAAGACTAATCCATGAGCTTGTATAAATTATATATATATGCCTCACCTCTTGTTAGATGATTATAAAATAAATCCATTATTATTATTAATTTTTTTAACACTTCGATCTTTTTATTTAACGCAGCGCGCTGGGTATTTAGAACCCAAAGACAACCAGCACGAAGAATATCAATATAAGCTGAAATCTAATGAATAGATGGCTGAATAGTTAGAATAACAAAAAATTGAATATCTTTATAATAAAATATAATAATGGATTAATTTCAGAAGTTAAGAAATAAGAAGAGAAAAAACTTGAACTTAAATAAATATATTAGAATTCTGAATATTCTCTTCTAAAGATTAAAAGAAATCTATATTATTTAGAATATTCAAATTAAATATTCCAAAATCTTTATTCTGGAATTGATGAATAGACTTATAAATATAATTATCACCCTGCATTTCTAACTAACTCTCATAAGAACCATTTCTCTTAATATTATTTAATAATAAAATATTTTTATGGATAATATTCTTATTTTATTTTAAAATAATAATATCTAACTCTTTATAATAATAAATAATTTTAAAAAAAAACTTCTATATCTGATCTAAAGCCTTTACTATTTCTACCTAAACTCTAAACATTTCTGTCTGAGAATTAATTAGATCTCCCTCAACTTTACAAAATTCTTATTTTTTAATATGTCAAAAATTCAAGATTTATGCTATTATAAAAATATTAGGAAATTATATAAAAAATATAAAAAAAAGAAACTTACATAGTATTGTATTATAAATAATTTTATTTTATTTTAAATATATTAGATAATAATTGGTATTCATAATTATATAATTGTAAGAATGCTTTATATAGTTATAGGTAATAATTACAAGAGAACCATCTCGCTTAATATTTTAAATAATAATATAATGATAATTAGTAGAAGATTGCTTATTAATAGTATTTAAATTATAACATTTTTGTTTATAAATTCTATTTGAATTTATTTATATTAAAAAAAATATATTAATTACCACAAGAATATTTAATAATTTAAATTTTATTCTAATAAATCCAATAATTTTGCATATTTATATTTATATTCTGCTTATCTAATTATATAGGTGTATATAATATATTCCCATATAAAAATTACTGTATAATATTATATTTTTTATATAAAATCTTCTATATATAAGATTCTTTTATACAAATTCCCTCCAATAAAATTTCCCGTACAAGATATTTGTATATAATATATTTTTTATAATATTCCTTTCAGAATTCTTATATAATTATTTTTTATAAAAAAATCCTTTATAGGAATTTCCTTTAAAAAAAAAAAATAATATTATAGATATTCTAGTGGTATATACAAAATTCCCTTATAAAATATTTATGTGATAGTTGATAGTGTGTTGTATTAGAATTTTGTTTATTTTGATTATAATATTTTAAAATATTCTATTTAATTTCTTACTATAAAAATTATATTTTTCTAATATATTTTCTAATAATACTTGATCTATTATTAAAGGCTGTACCACAGCTAACATCTATTTATATATAATAAAAAGAATTAATAAATTTATTATAAACCACAGATTATTAAATATCCCATTTAATTTATAGAATACCTTTATTAATAATATATTTTAATATTCAATTATTTATTTGTTTTAGTAATTAAATAATTAAATAACTTTGAATATTTAATTAATTAATTTATTTTTAAATTAAATAATTAAACACTTAAAATATATAAATATATACTTATATATATAATTATAATTTCATATTTTGATAATAATAATCTTCCTTAAATTTTTATCAATCAACTTAACAGTATAATAGTCTAATACAATACAATTTATATTTATTATCATTATATTCTTAATATCTTAAAATTATTTACTTTTTTATACATACTTCCTTAAACTACATTCTGAGTAAATAGAGTTGTGAGATAGAAGCCAAGTAGTGTTTACTGCTGCCTAAAGTATCTAATCAGATATTTAGATAGTAGGTGTAATACTAAGATCCCTAAGATAATAACTCACCTCCTTTATTCTATAGATAATAGAAGAATATAATAGCATTTCTACCAAATATTAGAAAAGTAATAATTCTTATTAATAAAAAAGCTGCTGTTTTTAGATTTAGATAAACATTTAATAAAGATTTTTAATAGGAGGATATAAAAAATAAAATTATTAAAACAATGGAAATCTAGTAATAAACAAAGATTAGATTCAAAATATAATAAATAAAAAAGATATATTATTATTATAAAATAAATAGAAAGAAATATAATTGTCACGAGATGACCCGAATGACTACGAACAATAGGCATCGAGGCCGGTCTCTATCGGACCGATAACCCATAAGATATGGTGTTGGGATTGTCTAAGGTCAGGTTCAGCTATTACAAAGTAGTTTGTTAAAGCTCCGAACCAAATATAAAAATATTATAAAAATAATACCTGTAGTTAATGCATTTAGGGTTTTTTATTTTTATATATTAATAGTAATTTTTATATATATTAGAATATTCTATTAATGTTAATGGAAAATTTAAACCACCTTCGGAAAAGACGAGCCTCTGACCCAAAGATAACGAATCAACCAAAACCAACGAAAACCATATCAATCGAAAGCGCTCAATCAATAGAGAACTTTGATAAAGTATCAATAATCAGAACGATATATTCATCAGTCTATCATCGAACAAAATAACAAAGATTTTGCGATCATCACTACATACAAAAGAAAGGGGTAGACGCTAAAAGCGCCACCAAATTAAGATGGAACACCCATCGAGCATGGCGTTGGATGAGATCGATCTGATATCATCTTATCAAAACAAAAAAAGTAGAACTGAATCAGTTGAATTAGTACATATCAATTATTCAAAATCGGAGTTACTGGATATAAATGAAAATTTATATAAAATAATAAAAGAACAAAAGGAAGAAATCGAAAAATTGCAAAAAGAAAACATTTTATTGAAAAATAAACCAGAAAACCAGAGGACATACGCACAAGCTGCAAAAATACAGAAAACACAAAAAACACCAGAAATATCAAAAACACCAAAAACAACCAACAATACAATTAATCAGAGAAAATTAATTATTCCGCGGAATATAATTGAAAAACCAATAATTGAACTAAATATTTATCGAGAAAAGATAAATAAAATCCTTAATATCCAAACAAAAAACCCAGAAAAAATTATTTCTGGTATTTCAACAAATGAAAAAGGCAATTTAATTATTATTACACACCAACGACAAACAATGAAATTCTGAAATATAAAAATGAAATATATAAAGAATTAGTAAAAATCGATAAAAATATAATGGAACCATCAAAAATTGAATCATAGGGATTTATTATAATTCACGGGGTATCAACTATCAATTACCAAACAAAAAATAAAATGATTTAATTGAAAAATGAAATTGAAAAAGACAATACCGATATCAAATTGGTTAGAGAACCAAAATGGTTAACTACAGAAGACAAAAAAATGAATAAAACAAGGTCTTTAATTATTATTACTGTTAAAAGTAATAAGATGGCAGAGGATATTTTGAAAAAACGAATTATTTTTGTTGGAGGAGAAACATTGAAAATAAAAAAATATTACACTCTTTTTTCAAAAGACCAATGTAACAACTGCCAAGGTTTCAGATATTTCAGCATAAAATGCACACAAAATACAGAATTTGCACAGAATCACATAAAACATATTTACATAATTGTAATATATGTTTTATAAAAAAAAAATCATACAAACACACTAACATAAAATGTATATTATGTGGTGGTGAATATTTGGCAAATTCAATTAAATGTAAAGAATTAGGAGCATTAAAAATAAAAACCAAAAACCAAATTAACGAAAATATCAAAAACACACAAAATACAAAAAATATTTAAAAAAAATGAATAAAATAAAAATTATTCAATTAAATTGTAATATATTGATGAATGTAATGTAGAGCATTTTAAATTCAGTAATTAAATATAAAATAAATTTAATTTTTTTGTAAGAGCCGTGGATTGTAAAAAATGGAATAATAATAAATATTAATGGTTTTATACTATTAATACCAGAAATAATAAAAAGAATAAGGATAATAACATATTATCGAAAAAATAATGATTACAAAATCATAAATAGAAAAGATTTAATAAATAATGAAGATTGCCAAATAATTGATTTTAAATTAAATAATTTTGGAAATATTAGATTTATTAATATATATAATTAAAAAGAATAACGTCAAAACAGCAAATTTATAACAAAAAAATTATTCTTAGAAATAACAAATTATATTGATAAAAAAAGTATATTAATTGATGATTTTAATTTACATCATTTATTATGGAACTTAGAATGTCAGAGTCCCATCAGACATAAAGAAATAATAAAATGGATGAAATTGAAAAATATATAATTAATAAATAAACTGGATACACTAATATTTTATTATAATAAAGGAAAAAAATTATTAGTAATCAATTTAACATTAATAATAAATAAAATAAAAACATTTATCAAAAAATGGAAAATAAATAATGATTTAAACACCAGATCAGATTACAAAGTCATTACTTTCAATATAAAACCAAATAATAACAATTTGATGGATAACCTATTATCAACAAATAAATATAATTAGAAAAAAACTGATTGGGAATTATTCAAAAAAGAATTATTAAAAAATAATAACGAATTAGACAAAAACAACAAATAGAATAAAATATTATATTCAAAAAATAATGAGAAAACCAATATGGAAACGACAATAAACAAATTAATAAAAGTAATAATTAAAGCAGTTGAAGCATCAACACCAAAATTAATTATTACATCAAAATCAAAAATATAGTAGAATAATAAAATAAAAGAATTAAGAACAAAAATGCAAAATTCAAAAAAATAATGGAAAAAAGAATAAAATAATAAAAATTAGAGTTTATTCAAATATAAATAAAATAATTATTTTAGAATAATTAGAAAAACAAAAGAAGAAAAATGATATGAATTTTTATTAAATGTAAAAGATAAAGATATCTTTAAAGTACTAAATTATTCAAAACCAAATAAAATACAAACTGTTCCAAATATAATTTTCTAAAATAATATAGCAACTGATTTCAAAGAAAAAGTAGAAATATTTAAAAAAGCATTATTCCCATACCAAAATATGAAAAACAAAATAATAATAAAATAAAAACTAAAACAATTAATTCAGAATTAATAATTTGGGAGAAAATTAAAAACAGAGAAATCAGAGAAGTGATAAATATATCAAATTCAAAAAAAGCGCCAGGACGAAATGATATTAATTTTCTATACCTTAAAAAAGCATATAAAATAATATTAGAAAAATTTAATTCTCTTTTTAAAAGATTATTAAATTATGATTACCATCCAATTAGTTTTAGACAGGTGATAAAAACAATACTACCAAAACCAAATAAATTAAATTATAATATTCCAAAAGTATATCGAATTATCAGTCTTTTAAATTATATGAGAAAAATATCCAAAAAAATAATAACAAGATGAATCGCATATATTTTAGAATTAAATGAAATATTATACTATAAACAAATAGAAAGAAGAAAACAAAAATCTTCAATCAATACCATTTTTTCTTTTGTTCATGATATAAAAATAATGAAAATAGAAAAATTAAAAATGTCAGTATTATTATTAGATATCAAAAGCGCTTTTAACAATATATCAAAAATAAAATTAATTAAAACAATTAAAAATATAAGATTCTTAAAACCATTAATTAAATAAATTGGAAATTTTATATTAAAAAGATCAATTAAACTAGTATTTAATAGAAAAATTAAAAAACTTTATTTGGTAGAAATTGGAATACCCCAAGGATCATTAATATTACCAATTTTATTTTTATTATATTTAAAACCACTTTTCGATAAACTGAAACAAAAGTAGAAATTTATCAAAATACCAAGTTATATTAACAATATCGCAATTGTATCAATGAATAAAAATATGGAATTAAATATAAAAGAATTAGAAAAAACAATCAAAACCGCATTCGCATGGGCAGAAAATAATGTAATGGCATTCGATGATATTAAATCTGAATTAATTTATTTTAATACACTAAAAAAAGAAAGAAACACGATATTACAACTACCGAACAGTACAATAATAAATCCAAAAAATATATTATTGATGGCTAGGAATTTATTTCAATTATGATTTAAATTTTAAACAATATATTAAAAATAAATTAACTGTGGTAAATAGAATATTTAATTATATTCAAAACCTTGCAATATTAGAAAGACTAAATACAAAAGTATTAATATAATTTTATAAAAGTTGCATTTGCTTAGTCTCTGACTATGGAGCAGAAATATAGTAGAAAAATCAAAAATCATTAATTAAAGGATTCGAAACTTTATAAAATAAAATAATTAGAAAAATAACTGGTGTTTTCAAAACAATGCTAATTTATTTATTAGAAATTAAAACATCAATTTTACCATCAGAAATATGACTTAATGAAATACAACAACAATATGCATTATGATTATTATATTTGAATAAAAACCATCCAATTAAAATAAAATCACCAAAAACCTTCCCACCCAAATCAATATTTGGAAGAGAAGAAAATAATAATGATTATTATTTAAAATAGCACCAAAATAAAAATAAAAATAAAATATATAAAACAATATTAGATTTTGTTTTAGCAAGAATTAATTTTCTTATTAATCCATACACAAAAATAGAAAATATTAATATAAATCTAGATTTACCATGGATCAAAACAAATATTAATTTTCAAATAAACAACATATAAAAAGATATTAAAGCAGAAAATTACAAAATCAAAAAACAATTATTAAATTTAAAAGAAAATTTAATAATATACACAGATTATTATTATTAAAAAAAAAAAAAGAAGAAAATACAAAATCAACCAATACCAGTATTTATAAAAAAATAAATAATAAATCTATTTTTAAAATAGAAATCAACCTAAAAGATAAAATAGAAATTTATAATACTAAATTAATTGATTTAAAAGAAAAATTTAATTAAGTTTATAAATTAATAATTTAAAATTATAAAATAAAAAATATATATATATTTGTAGATAACCAAGTAATAATTAGAAAATTAAAAAAATTAAGTAATGGTTTAGAATAAACAATTACTAAAGAAATTTAGCAAATTGGAGGTAAAATAAATTTATATAATATTAATATATTTATTAAATAGGTATTTGGCCATTATGAAGTTATTAAAAATGAAAAAGTAGACCAATTTACAAAAAATGTAGTAAATAAAATAAAAAATAATAAATATATATTAGTTGTATATTTAAAATAAATAATAAAATAACAAAGTTTAATAGAATAACAAGAAAAATAAAAACAACAAAAAGAAAGAAAAAATTATAATAATAAACTAAATCTGAAGAAGATAAAATATTACAAAACTTTAGTAATAATTTTGTTTTATTAATTACACAATTGAGAATAAGTTATAGCATATTTAATAATTATTTATATAAAATACCGGGTTCCAGAATATTATATAAATATTGTTTATATCAAATGATAGAATAAACACCAAAACATCTGATTATAGAATGTAAATTTTATAAAAAAAAGAAGGGAAAGTTAAAAAAAAAATTAAAGAAATTTCCTTTTAATTTTAATATATTATTATTCACTGATAATGGATTAAAACAATTGGAAGAATTTTTAATTAAAACAAAAATAATTAAAAGAAAAAAGAATTATAAAAATACAATTAATATAGGATAGGAAAATCTTAAAAAAGAATAAACTAAAATTAATTAATTATAAAAAATTGCAGAAGAGTAAATATACAATATAAAAAAACATTTATAATAACTATTTTACATAAAAAAAATAATAAAAAAGGATAGAAAGGGTGGAATCCCCCAGAAAAACAAATAAACACAAGAAGACAAAATTAATATAAAAAACAATTATTTTGCCCTGCAAAATAATTATTACATATGTATTTAACCGATTTCCAAACCTGCCATAACCGAAAGGTTGCATGCAGTATGATTAATAATAATAATAATAATTAATATCATAAACTTCCATTTTGTTTCCTAGGCTGATTTCTATTTTAAAAACAGATTTATTATCTATTTTTCTAGAAATATTGGTATTGGTTGATTTTGTATTTTTTTTTTTTTTTTTTTTTTTTTTTTTTTTATTTTTTTTTTTTTTTTTTTTTTTTTTTATGTATATTATTAAATTTTCTTCTAAATTTAATAATTATTTTTTAATTTTGTGATTTTTTGTTTTAATATCTTTTTGTATGTTGTTTATTTGAAAATTAATATTTATTTCGATCTATGGTAAATCTAGATCTATATTAATATTTCTATTTTTATATATGGATTAATAAGAAAATTAATTTTTATTAAAATAAAATCCAATATTATTTTATATATTTTATTTTTATTTTTATTTTAATGCTATTTTAAATAATAATTGTTATTATCTTCTTCTTTTCTAAATATTAATTCAGATAGGAAGATTTCTAATAACCTTATTTTAATTAAATAGTTTTTTTTCAAATATAATAATTATAATACATATTATCATTATATTTTGTTAAATCATATTTCTAATAATAAAATTAATATTCCACAGAATAATTAATCTTCTCTAATTAATTATATTATTAGTTGTTTTTAGTGTTTTTGATAAAAAGACGAGCCTCTGACCCAAAGATAACGAATCAACCAAAACCAACGAAAACCATATCAATCGAAAGCGCTCAATCAATAGAGAACTTTGATAAAGTATCAATAATCAGAACGATATATTCATCAGTCTATCATCGAACAAAATAACAAAGATTTTGCGATCTACATACAAAAGAAAGGGGTAGATGCTAAAAGCGCCACCAAATTAAGATGGAACACCCATCAAGCATGGCGTTGGATGAGATCGATCTGATATCATCTTATCAGAACAAAAGAAGTAGAACTGAATCAGTTGAATTAGTACATATCAATTATTCAAAATCGGAGTTACTGGATATAAATGAAAATTTATATAAAATAATAAAAGAACAAAAGGAAGAAATCGAAAAATTGCAAAAAGAAAACATTTTATTAAAAAATAAACCAGAAAACCAGAGGACATACACACAAGCTGTAAAAATACAGAAAATATAAAAAACACTAAAAATATCAAAAACACCAAAAACAACCAACAATATAATTAATCAGAGAAGATTAATTATTCTGTGGAATATAATTGAAAAACCAACAATTGAACTGAATATTTATCAAGAAAAGATAAATAAAATCCTCAATATCCAAACAAAAAACCCAGAAAAAATTATTTCTGGTATTTCAATAAATGAAAAAGGCAATTTAATTATTATTGCACACCAAAGCACGACAAACAATGAAATTCTGAAATATAAAAACGAAATATATAAAGAATTAGTGAAAATCAATAAAAATATAATGGAACTATCGAAAATCGAATCATGGGGATTTATTATAATTCATAGGGTATCAACTATCAATTACCAAACAAAAAATAAAATAATTCAATTAAAAAATGAAATCGAAACAGACAACGCCGATATTGAATTGGTCAAAGAACCAAAATAATTAACTATAGAAGACAAAAGAATGAATAAAATAAGATCTTCAATTATTATTACCATTAAAAGTAATAAAATGGCGGAGGATATTTTAAAAAAACAAATTATTTTCGTTAGAAAAGAAATATTGAAAACAGAAAAATATTACACTCTTTTTTTAAAAGACCAATGTAATAACTGCCAAGATTTTGGACATTTCAGCGTAAAATGCATAAACCACACAAAATACAGAATTTGCACAAAATCATATAAAACATATTTATATAATTATAATATATGTTTTACAAAAGGAAAACCATGCAAATATACTAATATAAAATGTACATTATGCGGTGGTGAATATTTGGCAAATTTAATTAAATACAAAGAATTAGGAACATTAAAAATAAAAACCAAAAACCAAATTAATAAAAACATCAGAAACACGCAAAACATAAAAAATATTTTAAAAAAAATGAATAAAATAAAAATTATTTAATTAAACTATAATATATCAACGAATGTAATGCAAAGCATTTTAAATTTGGTAATTGAATATAAAGCAGATTTAATTTTCTTGCAAGAGCTGTGGATTGCAAAAAACAGAATGACAATAAATATTAATGGTTTTATACTATTAATACCAGAAATAATAAAAAGAACAAAGATAATAACATATTATTGAAAAAATAATGATTACAAAATCATGAATAGAAAAGATTTAATAAATAATGAAGATTACCAAATAATTAATTTTAAATTAAATAATTTTGGAAATATCAGATTTATTAATATATATAATTAAAAAAAATAATGTTAAAGCAACAAATTTATAATAAAAAGATTATTTTCAGAAATAATAAATTATATTGATAAAAAAAGTATATTAATTGGTGATTTTAATTTACATCATTCATTATGGAACTTAGAATGTCAGAATCCCATCAGACATAAAGAAATAATAAAATGGATGAAATTGAAAAATATACAACTAATAAACAAACCAGATATGCCAACATTTCATTATAATAAAGGAAAAAAATCATCAATAATCAATTTAACATTAGTAATAAATAAAATAAAAACACTTATTGAAAAATGGAAAATAAATAATGATTTGGATACCGGATCAGATCACAAAGTTATTACTTTTAATATAAAACCAAATAATAACGATTTGGTGGACAACCCATTATCAACAAATAAATATAATTAGAAAAAAACTGATTGGGAATTATTCAAAAAAAAATTATTAAAAAATAATAATGAATTAGACGAAAACGATGAATGGAATAAAATATTATATTCAAAAAATAATGAGAAAACCAATATGGAAACAACAACAAACAAATTAATAAAAATAATAATTAAAGCGGTTGAAGCATCGACGCCAAAATTAATTATTACACCAAAATCAAAAATATGGTGAAATGATGAAATAAAAGAATTAAGAACAAAAATACAAAATTCGAAAAAATGATGGAAAAAAGAACAAAATAACGAAAATTGGAGTTTATTCAAATATAAACGAAATAATTATTTTAGAATAATTAGAAAAACAAAAAAAGAAAAATGGTATGAATTTTTATTAAATGCAAAAGATAAAGATATCTTTAAAGCACTGAATTATTTAAAACCAAATAAAATACAAACTGTTCCAAATATGGGTTTCCAAAACAATACAGTAACCAATTTTAAAGAAAAAGTAAAAATGTTTAGAAAAGTGTTATTCCCGGAAATACCAAAATACAAAAAACAGAACGATAATGAAATGAAAATTAAAACAATTAATTCAGAATTAATAATTTAGGAGAAAATTAAAAACAGAGAAATCAGAGAAGCGATAAATATGTCAAATTTAAAAAAAGTGTTAGGATTAGATGGTATTAATTTTCTATGCTTTAAAAAAGTATATAAAATAATATTAGAAAAATTTAATTCTCTTTTTAAAAGATTATTAAATTATGGTTACAGTTGGTTTTAGACAGGTAGTAATATTACTAAAACCAAATAAACCAAATTATAATATTCCAAAAGTATATCAAATTATTAATCTTTTGAATTGTATAAGAAAAATATCCAAAAAAATAATAGTAAGATGAATTGTATATATTTTAAAATTAAATGAAATATTATATTATAAACAAATAAAAGGAAGAAAATAAAGATCTTTGATTGATACCGTTTTTTCTCTTATTTATGATATAGAAATAGTGAAAATAGAAAAATTAAAAATATTAGTATTATTGGATGTTAAAAGCGCTTTTGATAATATATTAAAAATAAGGTTAATTAAAATAATTAAAAACATGGGATTCCTAAAATTATTAATTAAATGGATTAAAAATTTTATGTTAAAAAGATTAATTAAACTAGTATTTAATAAAAAAATTAAAAAACTTTATTCAATAGAAATTGGAATACCCCAAGGATTACCAATATCACCAATTTTATTTTTATTATATTTAAAACCACTTTTTAATAAACTGAAACAAAAGCAGAAATTTATTAAAATACCAAATTATATTGACAATATTGTAATTATATTAATAAATAAAAATATAAAATTAAATATAAAAGAATTAAAAAAGGTAACCAAAACCACATTTACATAGGCAGAAAATAATATGATGGTATTTGATAATATTAAATCTAAATTAATTCATTTTAATATATTAAAAAAAAAAGAAACATAATATTACAATTATTAAATGGTACAATAATAAATCTAAAAAATATATTATAATGGCTAAAAATTTATTTTAATTATAGTTTAAATTTTAAACAATATATTAAAAATAAATTAATTATGGTAAATAGAATATTTAATTATATTTAAAATTTTACAATATCAGAAAAAGTATTAAATACAAAAGTATTAATATAACTTTATAAAAGTTATATTTGCTCAATCTCTGACTATAGAGCAGAAATATAATAGAAAAATTAAAAATTATTAATTAAAAAATTCGAAACTTTATAAAATAAAATAATTAGAAAAATAATTGGTGCTTTCAAAATAACATTAATTTATTTATTAGAAATTGAAGCATCAATTTTACTATCAGAAATATAACTTAATAAAATACAACAACAATATACATTACAATTATTATATTTAAATAAAAATCATCCAATTAAAATAAAGTTACCAGAAACCTTCCCACCTAAATCAATATTTAGAAAAAAAGAAGATAATAATAATTATTATTTAAAATAGTATCAAAACAAAAATAAAAATAAAATATATAAAATGACATTAGATTTTGTTTTAATAAAAATTAATTTTCTTATTAACCTATACACAAAAATAAAAAATATTAATATAAATCTAGATTTACCATAGATCGAAACAAATATTAATTTTCAAATAAATAACATATAAAAAGATATTAAAGCAAAAAATCACAAAATTAAAAAACAATTATTAAATTCAGAAGAAAATTTAATAATATACATAGACAAATCATTATTATTAAAAAAAAAAAAAAAAAAAAAAAAAAAAAAAAAAAAAAAAAAAAAAAAAAAAAAAAAAAAAAAAAAATATTATTAAAAAAAAAAAAAAAAAAGAAAATATAAAATCAACCAGTGCTGGTATTTATAAAAAAATAAATAATAAATCTGTTTTTAAAATAGAAATTAGCTTAAAAGACAAAATAAAAATTTATAATACTAAACTAATTGGTTTAAAGAAAGGATTTAATTAAACCTATAAATTAATAATTCAAAATTATAAAATAAAAAATATATATATATTTACAAGTGGTAATCAGAAGATTGAAAAGACTAAGTAATAATCCAAAACAAATAATTACTAAAGAAATTTAGCAAATCGGAGATAAAATAAATTCATATAATATTAATATATTTGTTAAATAGGTGCCTGGCTATTGCGAAATTATTGGAAACAAAAAAACAAACCAACTTGCAAAAAATACAGCAAATAAAACAAAAAATAGTAAATACACATCAACTACATATTTAAAACAAATAATAAAACAATAAAGTTTAATAGAATGGCAAGAAAAATAAAAATAATAAAAAGAAAGAAAAAATTATAATAACAAACCAAATTTGAAGAGAAATAAAATATTACAAAATTTTAATAATAATTTTGTTTTATTAATTATATAATTGAGAACAGGCCACAGTATGTTCAATAATTATTTATATAAAATACTGGGTTCCAGAATATTATATAAATATTATTTATATCAAACGACAAAACAAACACCAAAACATCTGATTATAGAATGTAAATTTTATAAGAAAGAGAGGGGAGAGTTAAAAAGAAAATTAAAGAAATTTTTTTTTAATTTTAATACATTATTATTCACTGATAATAGAATGAAACAATTGGAAGAATTTTTGATTAAAACAAAAATAACTAAAAGAAAAAAGAATTACAAAAATATAATTAATATAGGATGGGGAAATTTTGAAAAAGAATAAACCAAAATTAATTAATTATGAAAAATTGCAAAAGAGCAAATATACAATATAAAAGGACACTTATAACAACTGTTTTACATAAAGGAAACAGTAAAAAAGGATAGGGAGGGTGGAATCCCCTAGAAAAACAAATAAAAATATAAGAAGACAAAATTAATGTAAAGAACAATTATTTTGCCCTGCAAAATAATTATTACATATGTATTTAACCGATTTCCAAACCTGCCATAACCGAAAGGTTGCATGCAGTATGATTGATAATAATAATAATAATGATTATAGAAATTTATTTTATTTTATAATAATAAAAAAATTCTTTTCTAAATAAACCTGTTAAGTAAAAGAACTAACCAATTTTAACTTTAGAATTATTTATTACTTAAGTATTGAAAATGCAGTAATAGACATTTTTTCAAAATATACCAACTATATATAAGAAGAGAAGATAAAAAAACTATTTCCATCCTTATTTAAAAAAAGATAATTACTAATAATAATTTAAAAAATTATAATTATATCTATTGCATTTATAATTGCTAGCCTTATATTTATAGTAAAAAATATTATATCTAATTACTTTAAGAACTCTAAAATCTTAAAAAATTATTAATGATTTAAGATAAAAGGAGATAGAATATACCAAAAACTATCATCTCCAGGAAGATAATATTTTCTTATTTAAAGGGAGATTTATTATTTTAAAAAATTTTAAATTATAAAAGAGGGTGATTAAGAATTTACATAATATCCCTTTAGCAGAATACTTTAAAAAAATAAAAATATTAAAATTATTTAATAGAAATTATTATTTTCCAGAATATATAATCTTTATATACTATTATATAACAAGCTATAACACTTACCAGTATAATAAAACATTATAAACCCTACCAAAAAGAAAACTATTATCTCTAAAATCTTTATTAGGAGTTAATATTTTTTGATTTTATAATCAAATTATTTTTTATTTAAAGACCTTTTTCTAAAAGAATAATTTTTAATATATAATATAATATTAATTATAATTAATTAATTAATAAAATTTTTATACTTTATACCTTACTATAATAAGTTGTTAATAGAAAAATTAGTAGAAATATACTTATAATATTTAATTAAAAAAGAAATCTTAAATAATTTTATATTAGATTAAGAACACCAATTTATAATAAAATTTATAAAAATACTCTACAAGATTATTAAAATAGAATCTTAATAATTTATAATAAATTACCCCCAAACAAATAATTAAATAAAGAAAGTTAATACAATATTAAAATAATTCCTCAAAAAATTTTACAATTATAATTAAAATAACTGGATTAAATTATTATCTTTTGCAATATTTATTTATAATAATATCTATTAAATTATAATTAAAATAATATTATTCTATGTAAAATATAATTATAATATTTAACTTAATAATCTTCTTATAATTATTCATAAGCTCTCTTATATATTCCAACTTTTTGATAAGGATTTATTTATCATATTTAGATCTTTATCCTTTCCATCATACCAGATAAGAAATCATTAATTTAGATAAATTAGTTGCGGAGGGTTATCTTTTTAATCAAGCTACTTTTTTATTAATAATATAATTAATTTTTTATTTCTATTCTCCATTAATTATGATAGTGTTAGTATTAGGATCTTTAGGATAATCACTAGGGGGTGCAAGCTTAAAGTAAGCAATTAAGATTATTAGGTGTATACTAACTATCAATAGTAATTTTAATTGTAAAACATTTTCCTTACCTAAGATTTCTAGGATTTTGAAAGGGCTATAGTGTTATAGTCCGAGTTTTATTTTACAGATTAATAATAGTGTATAGCCTTTGCAAAGGGATAGATAAATATATTCTAAAAAGAAATTAGATTTTATTCAACATTTATTGGTTTAATTTTGTACCGCTTATATAGCCAATTAGACTACATCAAGAACATTTTGTTAAAAAATAAAACAAGCCTTAGCTAAATCTTTTAAATCTTAAGAAATATTTACAGGTATTGAATAATTAAGAGCCAAAAGAGTAGAGCCAATCTTACATCCATAGATAAATTCACTTGGTAACCATCCCATTATAACATTAGATGCATCCATGATAGACCTCTTGATCTTGGGAAAATTATGAGCCCAATTATTTTAACTAATATTAATGAAATAGTATAAAGCGATTTTTATTTTTTAATTTATTTTTTAACTTGTTCATCAGTTGAAAAATGAAATATTATTATAAAAATAAATTTAGAATTTATTAATTATAATATGTTTATAAAGATTTTAGATAGTTATCTCATATCTCAATCTCCAATAATAATACTTAGAAAATCCTAGGATAGATATATATAAATATAGTAAGCTTAAGCCTATTTAAAAGAATCTTAATTCTTACAATCTAATATTAGTTTAACAGTTTTAGAATTTTTGCAAATATAAACTAAGATAGTATTAAAAGCTAAAACAGGATTGGTAGAGCTAGAACTAGCTATTCTAGAATTATAATTATAAACAAATAAGAGATCTATAATAAGATCAATATAAACCATTTTAAAAGATAGTTTAAATGGATATATTATTTTTATTAAATTATAAGATTTATATTTTTTTATAATATTATAATTATAAAACTTATATATTATAATATAGCTTTTAATTATAATTATTTATTTTCTTTAATAAAAGGTAAATAGTTACCAGTACATATATTTAGTTTTATAATAGATTTGGTTGTTATATGCTAATTTAATGAACTCTTATTAAAATTCAAATATTAATATCCAAACTTAAAGGGTTTTTCAAGAGTAGTTATTAAAGTAAATCAATTTATTTTCTTTTAAAAGAAAAAACAAATTATTTAATAATTTATATACATTATTAATTTTATTAAATTTAGCAAAAAAATCCATTTTTAAAAATTTAAAAATTTTTCCAATTTCCAAGTTTATTTTATAAAATAATAATAATTTGTTTTTAAATTTTTATAATATTTCTGTATATACATTATTATAAGTAAAATTATATAATTCTTTATTAATTAATTTTATTAAATATAATTCCTTAAACTTAGCTCTTAATTATGATATTTGGGATAATTATATCAATTCCCTTTTTGTACAGAATTATTAACTTTAGCTAAAATTAGAAGAAATAATTAATCTAATTGTGGTATTTCATATTAGCATACCCCAGAAAAAAGGTTTTTAATTTTTTTAAAATAGTTAGGTTTTTAACAGTTTTATAATTTATAAAGATATAAATATAGGATATAATCTTTGTCCATTTTTATAATTTTTTAATAGCCCATATAAAATTGCTAAATTTAAAATCTATTGGCTAATATTATATTTTAGCACTTATTAAACATTTTAATAAAAAACAAAAGGATTATAAATCAAATATTTTAATATCTTTTGAATTTAAAATTAAGATCAAGATCTTTCACAACTAGTAGGTAGTAATTCTACATTTTTACTTTTTATTATTATCTAGATATATAAAGCTTTATTTATGTTAAAGTAAGTAAATTATGCCAGGAGGATTTATTTGAAATTAAACCAAATATTTTTCTAATTTTTTATAAACTAGAGTTTAAAGATTAAAGTATACTACTTTTAAATATAATTTTTCTTTAGACCTTTTTTTAATATTATTGTTTTTAAGGCTTGAAGAAAAGCCATTTATTAATATAAAAAAAAAACTCCTGCACTATACCATTCTATAAGTCTTATAAATTTTTCCAAGTTTATAAGGCACTCTAGCTCTTTAAGATTAGTAATCACTTTCGCTTAATTTTTTAAAATAATAAGGCCAAACCTATCCACCAGTTTTCTAAATAATTTAATAAAATAAAAATCTAGGAAATATTTTTTTACCCTTAAAATAATATTAATATCTAAAAATATTTAAAAGATTTAATCCAGGTAATTAAAATATTTTTTAAAAATTTAACTAAAAATAATTATATTATTAATATATATTATTATAAATTAGCTTTTAAAATAAATAAAGAGTTTATCCATCAATCTTTATTAATATTGCATATTTCTTTTATATTCCATAGATATAACTATAAATTATTTATGATTATAATAATTCATTATAATTATATAATATCTATAATTTTTTCTTATTATATATTAGTAAGATTAGATAATATCAATTATAGATAGTTAGTGAACATCTATAAGTTCATTTATAAATTTATTTTAGAATAGAAGAGGGTATTTATTATTGGATACCATATTATTTAGTAAATATATATTTATAATAAAACAAGATTTACAAGCTTTTTTTATTTTTATATAAATTATAAAAATTTATAATATATATAAACTTCTATTGTTACCTATAGATTCCATATATCCTAGTTTAATGTTTTAATTAAAAATTTTATTAATAATAGTTTTTCTTTTAGCTAAGATGTAATAAAATAATTAGGTTTTAAAGATCAATTTATTCTTTACAATTAGGATGGTCATCCAGTTTTTTTCTAATTCTTTTATAATGTTAGATTTATTATTAAATAATATTTTATAATAAGTAGTCAGCAGTTTCAAATAATATATTTGATAGAATATAATATTATTTATTAGGTTGATGTTTATTTTTTTATAAAAAGAAGTAGATTTATTTAGGATTATAATATTTTTAAATACTAGATATAAATATTTTAATTTATATATTTTTTTTAAATTAGTATAAATTATCAGATAGTTTAAAAAGATTAAAAGAAATAATAATAAAGATATATAGAACATTCACAATTAAAACTAAAATAATTGTTAAAACTATTTTTACAATTTAAATAAGATTTATAGTTGGAAATATTATACTAATTATCAACATTATTATAGTAATTTTAATTAAGAAAGAAAAATTAAAAAAATAATTGAATTCCCAAAAGATTTTTCCCCAATAAAAGATAATAAAGATATTAAAAAATAAAATTATATTAATATTACAATTTCTCTTAAATATTACCATTTTTATCTTTAATATATTTATTATCAAAACTAAAGCTTAATTAATAGTAAACAAAATATTAAAAATAGTTACTTTAAGGTTAAAACAATCTTCATTAAAAATAAAAATATAATCTTAAATATAATCTAAAGTCTTTAAAATATGAATAGGGGTTATACAGATTGCACCAAAAATTAGTATAATCAAATCTACCAAATAAATTAGTATTATTTTAATCTTTCAATACTTAATCAAAAAGCCTTAAATAATTTTATTATTATAATTTTAAAAAATCAGTTACTATCTTCTAAAATCAATCATAATATTCTCAGTATAAAAAATATTAGTAGCCACAAAAATATTACAAGCTAGATAATTCAAAATTATATATCTTTTTTTAATTAAATATTTTATTCTATCAATAACATAATAGAATAAAAAGAAAATTGTATAATCCTCAAATATTTCAACACCATTAATAAAACCTTAGACTTGGATAGGAAAAAATAGTTTGCCATATTTAATCTTTATTTACTTGGTAATAATATTCTTTAAAATTTTTTTATTAATAATTGAGTGATTAAATCTAGTATTTATGCATATTAAATAGCACTAGTTATTAGCTTAGAAAAAAATACAAATCTTTAAATATTTATAATTATGAATATCCAATTAATATAAGTCTAGATTAATCTTTAAGATTAAAAAAATAACTCCACCATTATAAACAGTTTTTCTAAATTAATCTAAAAACAATAGCTTAAAAAGAAATACTAAAGCCAAATAATAACCTATTATATAATAATAATTATAAAATTTATTATTAAAAAATTCTTTTTTTAAATAAATTTGATAAATAAAAATTTATCAATATTAAAAAATCTTTATCTCTACTATAATAAATATAAAAATAAATATAAATATTATATATTCAAAAAAAGTATTAAAAAAAGAAATTATAATAGAATTAGATTTATTAAAATAAATATTTTTATCTTCTATACTAATATAACCTTCTTTATTATATTCTACCATTTCTTTATTTTTATTATCTTCATCTTCAATAATAAAATTATTTATAAAATTTTCTAATTTCCTATAATAGGTTTTTAATTATTCCTTTAAATTATAAAATTCTTTTTTTAAAATATTATAAATAAGTTTTTTTTTTAAAATAATTCTAATAATAAAGAAATAAAATAAAATAATTTAATTTTTTTATGGATATTTATATATTTAATGATTAATATTATTATAAATTTTGTAAGGATTTTAAGCATCTTTTTTTTGATAAATATATTTTAAAATATTTATGACTTTTACATTTATTTTACCTTTGTTTTTGTTTTTTTTCTTTTTTTTAAAGATAACTATCCTAATAGAAAATTTTATAATTGTAAAAAATTCTAAATTTATTTTTGGCTAAAAATAAACTAATTTTGTATATGTAGGAATATAAGCCAATTTGTAGTTTTATTTTGGTTGAAAATTTATAGTCTTTTTCTTGCTAATTTATTAACCATCTACTATTATAATAATAATAGTTAATTTATACTATTCTAGTTTACTAGTCTGGTAGGTGAATAAAATAATAATTTAGAAATTAGGGACTTTTTTAAATCCTTTATGGATGATCTTAAGTTATTTTTCTTTATTATTTATGTTTATTATACACAACAATTTAAGTTTTTAATTAATATATTTCATTAAAATTCTATTTTAGTATTAATTAAAAATTTTTTTTATTGTTTTAATACACAATCCTCTAACCATATTAATAAAATTATATCAGATAATTTATTTTTAAATATTAATTGATAATTTTATTTAATCTTTTTTTATTTAAAAAAGATTTGAATATTATTAAAAGACTTTTCTTTTAAGGTAGAGATAGAAAATAATTTAAATTTAAATATTAAACTAAAAGTTGCATATATTATTAATAGTTTAGATAAAATTAAAAATAGTTTTAGGATTTAGGATATCTTCCAAATTAAATTTATCAATTTTTTCCATTTTAAAAGATTTTTTTTGATTAAAAGTAAAAATAATATTTATTAAAATATTTAAAATATTCAACAATATTATATTTTAATTTATAAAAATTTTGTTATATATAAGTATTTACTACATAAATTATATTATATTTATTTAATTTTACTAAAAAATATTTTAATTGAAAGATGGAAAAACTTGATTTCTATTGTTTTTACCAAGAGGGATAAGAGAAATAAAAGGGATAAAAAAAAAGTTATTTATACCATCTATATTACCTACATTATTATTATTAGATATATTAGTATTATTGTAAAAGTCTAATAATACTAGATTTTCTATTAAATTAAAATAATAATATTAATTATTAAATAAATATTTAATTATTAATAATTAGAACTAGGATTGAATTTCTAAAAAAAAAAAATTTAACTAATTTAGCTTTTCTGAGGTAATCAAAAAAATCTTACTATTATAAGGTTTTAAAGGAGAAAATATAAATTACTAAATAAAAAAAAATAATATGTGGTTAATAAAAGAAGTATCAATTTTTTTAAAACTAGTTTATTTATAAAAAATATTATAACTAATTAATAGTAAATTAAAAAAAGTTAAAAAAATATTTTTTAATAAAATATTATTTGTAGTAAATAAAAAAATACTTGGGATAACTAGTTTATATAAGACTAATACAGCTTTAAAGGTTTCTTTAACAGCTTCTTGGGTATTTTCAATTATTTTTTTTTTAAAAAGAGGAAGTAATGAAGTTAAAAGAATAAACAAAAATTGATGTTTTAATTAGAATTTTAAAATTTTTTTTAATAAAGGAAATAAAGGAGAAAGAGAAAAAGATAATATTTTTAATCCTCTAAAAATAGAGTATCTTAAGTAAAAAAATTTTAACTAATAATTATAGGTTGGATAGATCTCAATCTTAAATATTAATATTAAAATTTCAGTAGGTTCAAATTAGATAAAATCAAATATGTTATAGAATAGATCAAAAATATTCTAAAAAATAATTTTATTAATCAGGATTGGTTATTTTTAGATGTATAATCAGATTTTGTTCAATTCAAATTTAATAAAATTAATAAATTTAATATAATCTTTAGTAAACTTGAAAATTTTAATTAAAATATATTAATAAAAGCCTTAAATAACAAGCTCTGGATGATCTTATTAATAAATAAAAGTATATACTAGTTTAACCTTTTTAGAGTTGAAAATATATTTTAGATTTGGAGATTTAATTAGGTCTATCTTTTGAAAACAATAGTTTATAATTTTGATATTAAGATCAGTTATACTCAATAATAACTTGGATCTTTTGAAAACCACTTTATAAAATTATTTAAATATAAAAATATATTTTATAATTAATAGAATAAATTATTTTTAAAATAACATATTTTAATTAAAGGAATAAGATAGAATACTTCTATAAAATTACTAGAATATTAATATCTAGCTAGAGATGATAATCAAGCTTACTAACAAGACTTATGAAAAAAGCTTTTAAAACTTAGAAAATAAGAATAGAATTTGGATGTTGGTAATTTGTAAGGAGCCCTTTATTATATAAGCAAGGTTAGCAGTTTAGAAGCTAGTGTGATGCAAAGAGTTTTAATAGTTGTAGTATTAGTATAGATTATGGATTGAAAATATTTTAAATGTAAAACAAAGTAAAAAATAGATAAAAAAATAAAAAATTTTAAAAAAACTGATTCTTAAAAAAGATAAAGATAATTAAAATAATATTATTTAAAATACTTTTATTAATAAATAAAATAATTCAACTTATTTAAGGGAAATTTTATTGATATTACTATTTTATTATATCAAGGTTGATTGTAATATTTAAGTCTAGTTTTATTAGAAGGTACTAAAAAGCAGGAGATTATATGCTCAGCTTAGCTTAGCTCAGCTCAGCATAACACAACAGGGCAACTTTAAGGGTTCGCCCACTACCAGGCCTGCTTAGCATAGCAGCACTTGTTCTGCTCAGCAAACCTCACAAATATTATATAAAAATGTTTAAAAACTATCTAGAGATTTTTATACAAAATGGGTAATTGCTTAATAGGTGTTAGGAGAGCTTGAGTTTTATATTAATAGTGTTTGTCTAACAAGTTGTTGATTAGTTAAATATTAGGATGTAATGTAACGCGTATAATAATTAAATAAAAAATAGTTTTAAGATTTATAAACATATTTTTATAATAAAATTACTAAAGATATATAATTTTTTTCTTCTAAACCTTTTCCTATTTTTTTTTCTTTTTTTTTATATTTTCTTTTTTTATGAGATTTTGTTGTTTTTAGACCTTTTCTATATATTTAAAAAATTTTAAAAAATTTTAAAGTTGGTTTATTTCTTACTTATATAATCTTTTGTTTTTTCTTACCTATTTTTATTCTTTTTACCTTATTAAAATGGTTTTTAACTGTAATACTATTACTATTACTACTATTATTATAAATTATTATATAACAATTATCAAAATAAATATTACCAGCAATAGTAGTCTTTTAATAAATTATTATTATATCTGTAATTAAACTAGTTTTGCTTATTATATTAATAATAATATTAAGTATAATTATTATTTGACCAAAAAATCTACTTATTATAATACTGCTGTTTTATTTTATTTTTATAATTTTGTTATTATATATATTATTATCTTTTTTGCCTTTGAGTTTTATATATCTCTTAGGAATTAAATCCTGTATATTATTACTACAACTATCTTTGTTCTAGCTGGGGTTACAGTTATTATTATTATTATTATTAATCATACTGCATGCAACCTTTCGGTTATGGCAGGTTTGGAAATCGGTTAAATACATATGTAATAATTATTTTGTAGGGCAAAATAATTGTTCTTTACATTAATTTTGTTTTCTTGTGTTTTATTCATTTTTCTGGGGGATTCCACCCTCCCTATCTTTTTTTACTGTTTCCTTTATGTAAAATAGTTGTTATAAATGTTCTTTTATATTGTATATTTGCTCCTCTGCAATTTTCTATAATTAATTAATTTTGGTTTATTCTTTTTCAAGATTTCCCCATCCTATATTAATTGTATTTTTGTAATTCTTTTTTCTTTTGGTTATTTTTGTTTTAATCAAAAACTCTTCCAATTGTTTTAATCTATTATCAGTGAATAATAATATATTAAAATTAAAAGGAAATTTTTTTAATTTTCTTTTTAATTCTTTCCTTTCTTTCTTATAAAATTTACATTTTATAATCAAATGTTTTGGTGTTTATTCTGTTATTCAACATAAACAATATTTATATAATATTCTGGAACCCAGTATTTTATATAAATAATTATTAAACATACCATAGCCTGTTCTCAATTATGTAATTAATAAAATAAAATTATTATTAGAGTTTTGTAATATTTTATTTTTCTTCAGATTTAATTTATTATTATAATTTTTTTTTTCTTTTTATTGTTTCTATTTTTTTTGTTATTCTATTAAACTTTGTTGTTTTGTTATTTATTTTAAATATGCAGCTGATGCATATTTATTATTTTTTATTTTATTTGCTACATTTTTTGTAAGTTGGTTTGCTTTTTTATTTTTAATAATTTTATAATGGTTAGGCACCTATTCAATAAATATATTAATATTATATAAATTTATTTTGTCTCTAATTTACCAAATTTCTTCAGTAATTATTTGTTTTAGATTATTACTTAATTTTTTCAATCTTCTGATTACCACTTGGTTATCTGCAAATATATATATATTTTTTATTTTATGATTTTGAATTATTAATTTATAGGCTTAATTAAATCCTTCCCTTAAACTAATTAGTTTAGTATTATAAACTTCTATTTTATCTTCTAGGTTGATTTCTATTTCAAAAACAGATTTATTATCTATTTCTCCATAAATACTGGTATTGGTTAATTTTATATTTTCTTTTTTTTCTTTTTTTAATAATAATAATCTATCTGTGTATATTATTAAAATTTTTTTTAAATTTAATAATTATTTTTTAATTTTATGATTTTCTGTTTTAATATCTTTTTATATGTTATTTATTTGAAAATTAATATTTGTTTCAATCCATAATAAATCTAGATCTATATTAATATTTTCTATTTTTGTGTATAAGTTAACAAGAAAATTAATTCTTGCTAAAACAAAATCTAATGTTATTTTATATATTTTATTTTTATTTTTGTTTTGGTGCTATTTTAAATAATAATTGTTATTATCTTCTTCTTTTCTAAATATTGATTTGGGTGGGAAGGTTTCTGGTGATTTTATTTTAATTGGATGATTTTTATTTAAATATAATGATTGTAATGCATATCATTGTTGTATTTTGTTAAGTTGTATTTCTAATGGTAAAATTAATATTTTAATTTCTAATAAATAAATTGGCATTATTTTGAAAATATTAGTTATTTTTCTAATTATTTTATTTTGTAAAGTTTTGAATCCTTTAATTAATGATTTTTGATTTTTCTATTATATTTCTATTCCATAGTCAAAGATTGAGTAAATGTAATTTTTATAAAGTTGTATTAATGCTTTTGTATTTAATTTTCTTTTTGATGTTGTAAAGTTTTAAATATAATTAAATATTTTATTTGTTGTAGTTAATTTATTTTTAATATATTGTTTAAAATTTAAACCACAATTAAAATAAATTCCTAGCTATTGTAATATATTTTTTGGATTTATTATTATATTGTAGTTGTAATATTATATTTCTTTTTTTTTTTTGGTATATTGAAATGAATTAATTTAGATTTAATATTGTTGAATGCTATTGTATTATTTTCTGCCTATCTGAATGTGGTTTTGGTTGCCTTTTCTAATTCTTTTATATTTAATTCCATATTTTTATTTATTGATACAATTGTGATATCATTAATATAATTTGGTATTTTAATAGATTTCTGCTTTTGTTTCAATTTATCGAAAAGTAGTTTTAAATATAATAAAAATAAAATTGGTGATATTAGTGATCCTTGGGGTATTCCAGTTTCTACCAAATAAAATTTTTCAATTTTTTTATCAAATACTAGTTTAATTGATTTTTCTAATATAAAATTTCTAATCTATTTAATTAATAATTTTGGGAATCCTATATTTTTAATTGTTTCAATTAACCTTATTTTTAATACATTATCAAAAGTACTTTCAACATCCAATAATAATACTAACATTTTTAATTTTTCTATTTTCGCTATTTCTATATTATAAATAAGAGATAGAGCAGCATTGATCAAAAATCTTTATTTTCTTCCTCCTATTTATTCATAATATAATATTTCATTTAATTCTAAAATATATGCGATTCATCTTACTATTATTTTTTTGGATATTTTTCCCATACAATTTAAAAGACTTATAATTTGATATGCTTTTAAAATATTATAATTTGGTTTATTTGGTTTTGGTAGTATTGCTCCTACTGCCTGTCTAAAACCAATTGGATGGTAATTATAATTTAATAATCTTTTAAAAAGAGAATTAAATTTTTCTAATATTATTTTATATACTTTTTTAAAGTATAAAAAATTAATACCGTCTAATCCTGGTGTTTTTTTTGAATTTGATATATTTATTGCTTCTCTGATTTCTCTATTTTTAATTTTCTCTTAAATTATTAATTCTGAATTAATTATTTTGGTTTTTATTTTATTATTGTTCTGTTTTTTATATTTTGGTATTTCCGGGAATAATGCTTTTTTAAACATTTCTGTTTTTTCTTTAAATTCGGTTGCTGTATTGTTTTGGAAAACCATATTTGGAATAGTTTATATTTTATTTGATTTTAAATAATTCAGTGCTTTAAAGATATTTTTATCTTTTGCATTTAATAAAAATATATACCATTTTTCTTCTTTTATTTTTTTAATTATTCTAAAATAATTATTTTGTTTATATTTGAATAAACTCCAATTTTCATTATTTCGTTCTTTTTTCTATTGTTTTTTCGAATTTTGCATTTTTGTTCTTAATTCTTTTATTTCGTCATTCTACCATATTTTTAATTTTGGTGTAATAATTAATTTTGGCATCGATGCTTCAACTGTTTTAATTATTACTTTTATTAATTTATTCATTATCATTTCTATATTAATTTTCTTATTATTTTTTGAATATAATATTTTATTCCATTCATTGTTTTCGTCTAATTCGTTATTGTTTTTTAATAATTTTTTTTTGAATAATTCCCAATTAGTTTTTTTCCAATTATATTTATTTATTGATAATGGGTTGTCCACCAAATTGTTATTATTTGGTTTTATATTGAAAGTAATGACTTCGTGATCTGATCTGGCGTCCAAATTATTATTTATTTTCCATTTTTCGATAAGTGTTTTTATTTTATTTATTACTAATATTAAATCAATTACTGATGATTTTTTTCTTTTATTATAATGAAATATTAGTGTATCTGGTTTGTTTATTAGTTGTATATTTTTTAATTTTATTCATTTTATTATTTCTTTATGTCTGATGGGACTCTAACATTCTAAGTTCTATAATAAATAATGTGAATTGAAATCACCAATTAATATGCTTTTTTTATTAATATAATTTGTTATTTCTGAGAATAATTTTTTTGTTATAAATTCGCTGTTTTAACATTATTCTTTTTAATTATATATATTAATAAATCTGATATTTCCAAAATTATTTAATTTAAAATTAATTATTTGGCAATCTTCATTATTTATTAAATCTTTTCTATTCGTAATTTCGTAATTGTTATTTTTTCAGTAATATATTATTATCCTTATTCTTTTTGTTGTTGGCATTAATAATATAAAACCATTAATATTTATTATCATTCCATTTTTTGCAATCCACGGCTCTTGCAAGAAAATTAAATCTGCTTTATATTTGATTACCAAATTTAAAATGCTCTGCATTATATTCATCGATATATTGCAGTTTAATTAAATAATTTTTATTTTATTCATTTTTTTTAAATGTTTTTTGTGTTTTGCATATTTCTGATGTTTTTGTTAATTTAGTTTTTGGTTTTTATTTTTAATGCTCCCAATTTTTTACATTTAATTAAATTTGCCAAATATTCACCACTGTATAATGTGCATTTTATGTTAATATGTTCGTATGATTTTCTTTTTATAAAACATATATTACAATTATATAAATATGTTTTATATGATTCTACGCAAATTCTGCATTTTATATAGTTTGTATATTTTGTGCTAAAATATCTGAAACCTTAGCAGTTATTACATTAATCTTTTAAAAAAAGAGTATAATATTTTTCTGTTTTCAATATTTCTCTTCTAATAAAAATAATTCATTTTTTCAAAATATCCTCCGTCATCTTATTACTTTTAACAGTAATAATAATTGAAGACCTTATTTTATTCATTCTTTTGTCTTCTGTAGTTAACTATTTTGGTTCTTTGACCAATTTGATATTGGCGTTATTTTTTTTAATTTTATTTTTTAATTAAATTATTTTATTTTTTGTTTGGTAATTGATAGTTAATATCCTGTGAATTATAATAAATCCCTATGATTTAATTTTTAATAATTCCATTATATTTTTATCAATTTTTACCAATTCTTTATATATTTCATTTTTATATTTCAGAATTTTATTGTTTATTGTGTTTTGATGTACAATAATAATTAAATTGCCTTTTTCATTTGTTGAAATACTAGAAATAATTTTTTCTGGGTTTTTTGTTTGAATATTGAGAATTTTATTTATTTTTTCTTGATAAATATTCAGTTTAATTATTAGTTTTTCAATTGTATTCCACAAAATAATTAATTTTCTCTAATTAATTGTATTATTGGTTGTTTTTCGTATTTTTGATATTTCTAGTGTTTTTTGTATTTTTTGTATTTTTGCAGCTTGTACGTATGTCCTCTGGTTTTCTGATTTATTTTTCAATAAAATGTTTTTTTTTTTGCAATTTTTTGATTTCTTCCTTTTGTTTTTTTATTATTTTATATAAATTTTCATTTATATCCAATCCAGTAACTTTGATTTTGAATAATTGATATGTACTAATTCAACTGATTCAGTTCTATTTCTTTTGTTCTGATAAGATGATATCAGATCGATCTCATCTAACGCCATGCTCGATGGGTGTTCCATTTTAATTTGGTGGTGTTTTTAGTGTTTACCCCTTTCTTTTGTATGTAGTGATGATCGCAAAATCTTTGTTATTTTGTTTGATGATAGACTGATGAATATATTGTTCTGATTGTTGATATTTTATCAAAGTTCTCTATTGATTGAGCGCTTTCGATTGATATGGTTTTCGTTGGTTTTGGTTGATTCGTTATCTTTGGGTCAGAGGCTCGTCTTTTCCGAAGGTTACAGTTATTTATTCTTTAGTAGAGTATTTTATTTTTTTCTTTCTCCCTTCTATTATTTTTGGTACTCCCGTAGGCTAGTTTTTTGCTATTTTTAGTTTTGCTACTTTTGCTATAGATATTTATATCAAAATCCTAGAAAACTTCACGTGAGGATATGGGGGGGGGGTATGGCGGTTCTTGTGGCATTGTATTTAATTTTATGGGTGGTAAAGGTAAAAGATTTTATTTATAAGATAAATAAAACTTTTACTATCTTAATAATAGGAAGTTTCTATAATTTTATTACCAATACTTATTGGGTTCTTTGGGGGAATGGTTTAATGGTTGTTTTTGGTATTGGTAATATTTCAAATTATATTAATAATATAGAAGATTTTGCCTTTGGACTGTTCAGGACTATAGCTGCTCTGATAGCTGGAAATTTACTTACTCAGATGGTAGTATTGGAGGTAGCTTTAGCTGCTAATATCTCATATAAATATGCTATAAATAGTTCTATTATTGGGCTTATTTATGGCTTTATATAAGCCATTAGTGGGAGGGCTTGTAACCATGTTCTTAGGCACACTGGGAACTATTGTTATGTTTAGTGGTTCTTGAGATAGGTTGTTATTTCTTTGGTTTTCTTAGTGCTTGTTATATGGTTTTGTATCTTTTTTCTTTTTTTTTTTTTTTTTTTAACTTGTATTTTTAAATATTTTTATTTAGAGATAAATCTGTGATGCGGCCAAATATTATTTTATTAGATCCCTAAATTTCCTAAAAGTCCTAATTACTTTTTCTACATTTTATAAGTTTTTTTTAGGTTTCTATAAAATATTTGCTAACAATTATTTTCATTATTTAATTAGGAAGAACTTTATTTTTTATCTGGATTTAAGCCTTTTTTTTTATAAATTTTTTACTATAATCTTCTTAATTTCCTATTTTTTTATAACCATCCATTTTGATTAGAGAAGATTCTAGAGTTTTTGGGTATAAATGTGAGGATTGCACGCACAATAGTTGTGCGCTGCTTTTGTGTATATAATGGCAGCTTGCCTGCAACCTCTTTAAAACACCAGACTTAGACTTAACCAGAACATCAACCTTGCATAGCATAACAATAAATCATTTATTATATATAAATATAATAAAAATATATGGAATACCAGGTGATTACCTATAAATTTTGGAAATTTCAGTTTATAAACTCGGGTTTTTACCACTTCAAGTACTTTAAATGGTCTTAAAAATCTAAATTCCAGCTTATTTAATAATTTTTTTATTTTAATATATTTTCTAGAGATTAATATTTATTGCTTTATTTTATAAATTAATAATTTATTTTAAATTTTGTCTATATTTTTCACTTAACTATTTTAAATTTGTAAAATTTTAAGTTAATATACTTTATAAGTTATTATTAATTAAATTAATTTTTCTACTACTAATTACTAGAATTTCTAATAAAATATTATAATTTAAATTATATTCAATAAGGTATGAAAATTTATATTTTATTAAAATTTTATTTATTTTATTTATTTTATTTTAATTATTTATTTTAGAAATACTTTGTTACTTTTTTATTTATTTATATTATAATTTATATATAATAGATCCTACAATATATTTTAAATCATTGGGGGGATATTATAAAATTTGTTGAGTAGAATAAATATTATTATATTGAGCAAGTCTGGTAGTGGGCAAACCCTTAGAATTGTTTTATTGTGTTGTGCTGAGCTGAGCTAAGTTAAGCTGAGTATATAGTCTCCCGCTCTCCAGCACCTTCTAATGAAACCAGACTTAAACATTACAACCAACCTTGACATAACAATATTAACCTATTAAAATATAACATACCTAATTAAACATATAATCAGAATAGAGTAGTTTTAATAGAAAAAGTAAATCTTAGCTAGATTTAATATTAAACCAATAGTATTTTATATCTAATAATATTATATAAGTAAAAGTAGTATATATATAAATAAATACTAATAATTAATAAAATTTATTAAAACTTCATTTTATAGAAAGAGAATATTATAAAATAACCCAAATAATTATAAATAATAAATATTAAGATTATATTACACCTACTACCTAAATATCCGGCTAGATACTTTAGGCGGCAGCAAGCGCTATTTAGCTTCTATCTCACAACTCTATTCACTCAAAGCGTAGTTCAGGGAAGTATATATAGAAAAGTAAATAGTTCTAGGGTATTAAAAGTGTAACAACAATAAGATAATATAATTATAAATTATATTATACTAAGCTATTATACTATTGAATTAATTGATAAGAATCTAAAAAAAATTATTATTATTAAAGTGTAAAGCTATAGTTATATATATAAATATATATTTATATATTTTAGATATTTAATTATTTAATTTAAAAGTGAACTAATTAATTAAATATTTGAAATTATTCAATTATTTAATTACTAAAATAGATAAATAACTGAATATTAAAATATATTATTAATAAGGGTATTTTATAAATCAGGTGGAATATTTAATAATTTATAATCTATAATAAATCTATTAGTTTTATTTATTATATATAAATAGATATTGGTTGCAATATAACCCTTAATAACAGATCAAGTACTATTAGAAAATATACTAGAAGGGTATAATTTTTATAATAAGAAATTAAATAAAATACTTTAAGATATTATAATTAAAATAAGTAAAATCTAATATAATATATTATTAATTATTATTTAAATATTTTATAAGGGAATTTTATATATATTATTAAAATATTTATAATATTATTTCCTCCTTTTAAAGGAAATTCCTGTAAAAGATTTTCCTATAAAAAATAATTGTATAAAAATTTTAAAAAAAGTATTATAAAAAATATACTATATATAAATATTTTATGTAAGAAATTTTATTAGAAAGAATTTATATAAAAGAATCTTTTATAAGGGATTTTATATAAGGAATATAGTATTATATAGTAATTCTTATATAAGAATATATTATATATATTTATATAATTAAATAAGCAAAATATAAATATAAATATATAAAACTATTAGATTTGTTAGAATTAAATTTAAATTATTAAATATTTTTATAGTAATTAATATATCTTTTTTAATATACATAAATTTAAACAAAATTTATAAATAAAAATATTATAATTTAAATATTGTTGATAAATAGTTTTTTATTAATTATTATTATATTATTATTTAAAATATTAAGTAAAATAGTTCTTCTACAATTATTATCTATAACTACTGTATAAAGTATTTTTATAATTATATAATTATAGATATTAATTATTATCTAGTGTATTTGAAATAAAATAAAATTATTTATAATATAATATTGTATAAATTCCTTTTTTTCCATAATTTTTATATAATTTCTTAATATTTTTATAATGACATGAATCTTAAATCTTTAATATATTAAAAAATAAGAATTTCATAAAATTAAAGGAGATCTAGTTAATTCTTAAATAGAAATATTTAAAATTTAAATAGAAATAATAAAAACCTTAGATCAGATACAGAAGCTTTCTTCTAAAATTATTTATTATTATAAGAAATTAGATATTATTATTTTAAAGCAAAATAAAAATATTATTTATAAAAATATTTTATTATTAAATAATATTAAAAGAAATAATCCTTATAAAAATTAACTAAAAATATAAAATAATAATTATATTTATAAATTTATTTATTAATTCTAAAATAAGGATTTTGGAATATTTAATTTAAATATCCTAAATAATATAGATTTCTCTCAATTTTTAAAAAAAAGGTGTTTAAGATTCTAATATATTTATTTAAATTTTCTTTTCCTATTTCTTAGCTTCTAAAATTAATCTATCATTATGCTTTATTATAAAGATATTTAATTCTTTATTGTTCTAACTGTTCAACTATTTATTTATTAGATTTTAACTTATATTAATATTTTTTATACTAGTTATCTTTAAATTTTGGATACTTAGTGTATTATATTGGATAAGGAAATCAAAATATTAGAAAAGTTGATAATAATAATAAACTTATTTTATAATTATTTGATGAAAAATAAGGTATATATGTATAATTTATATAAATTTATAAATTAATCCTATAAATAAATAGTTAAAAATTAGTAAATTTTAATTTTAGATTTTTTTAAATTATTTTTGTTTTTATAATAATAATTATTTCAGTTGGAGCTTATTTTAAGAATAATAGGTTTAAATTAATTTTAATATTATATTTTATTCGGTGGTGTGGTGCAATGGTCAGACATTGTGCCTGGAAGGCTTTGGTGTTTACTATTTTTCACCAACGTTGTCAATTCGAATCCTACCGCTGCTATAATACAACCAAAATCATTTTCTGATAAACGCGTAACACAACACGTAGAAAATCAAACAACGCAAAAAAACATATTATAATAATAATTAAGCCCAGAATTATTATTATAATATAAAAACAATAATATTATAATTATTTTATAATTATATAGTCGACATAGCGGTAAAACCAATATAAAAACAATATATTAATTAGCCTTCGGCCTAATTAATTAAGGATGCATCAACCATTAGCCTACCTAAAGAGATTAATAACAATATATAAGTGTATTATATAAGAAAATACACCAAAAAAACAATATAAATAAAAATATTAGAAAATTATTTGGAGGTATATACATATATATCGATATCTTAGCATATTATATGTATTCTAAATTTCTCTTCTCTTTATTCTTGTACTATCTGCCATAACCGTGAGGTTGCATGCAGTATGATTCAATAAATAAAAATATTATATTTTATTCTGGTTACTATAAATCATTATTTGAATAATCCTTTCATCTAACCAAATATATAAATTTTTAATTAAAATTATTTTTATAATTAAGTAATTTATTAATATTATATTTAATATAATTATTATTTTTGATTTTTAGATTATCAATTTAATCTCTTAATCCTTCTAGAATAGGTTTAAAAAAAGATATATAAAAAATCTTATAGATTTTTATATTTTTTAAAATTAGGAGTTTGAAGATATTATCATTAAATTTTTAAATAATTTGGTAAGGTCTAAGTTTTTAATAATCAAATTTCTTATTTAATTATTTTATTTTAATATTTTTTACAAATAAATATGCTTCATCTCTTTCTTTAAAAATTAATATTAAACTTCTTATTTTATTATAATAATATAATATTTTTTTATTAGTAAAATTTATATCATCCTTAAATTATTTATAAGATTTTTGTATATTTTTAATATATTCTTCTGTTTCTGGTATTAATTTTTTTGGTTTTATTACTAATAGGATTGTTATTAGGTTCTATCTATATAAGATTTTATATAGTGTAAACTTCATAATTCTATTTTTTAATATATTATGGGTTAATTTGGCTATTGATAGTAAAGTTATCCAATTTATTTGCTAATAATTAAGAAAGGGTTGTAAATATATTTTAATAAATTAGATATATTTTTTTAATTATCTATTAGTTTGAATATAATTTTTTGTTATAATATTAAATTTAATTCCTCTTTGATTTATTATAGAATTCTAATATTTATTTTTAAAGATTATATTTTAATTATAAATATATTTTTTTTATTATTTATATTAAAAATATATTTTTTTTAAATATATAATATTAAATTTTTTAATTTCTTATTTTAAATTCTAAAGTTTTAAGATTAAAGTTTTGGTAAATTTATAAATTATAATTAAAATTTTATTATAAATTTAATTTGTTAATGGGTTATGAGTTATTAATATTCCTTAAATAAAGTTATATAAAATAATTTGGAATAATATTTCTAGAATATTATAAAAATATAATTTTTTATATGGTTTATATTTTAAACAGACAATAAGAACAATACTATTAAAATTGAATAAACCAAATTATAATATTCTAAAAGTATATTAAATTATTAGTCTTTTAAATTATATAAAAAAAATATCTGAAAAAATAATAGTAAGATAAATCATATATATTTTAGAATTAAATAAAATATTATATTATAAATAAATAGAAAGAAGAAAATAAAGATTTTTAATTAATACTGTTCTTTTTTTTATTTATGATATAAAAATAGCAAAAATAGAAAAATTAAAAATATCAATATTATTATTGGATATTAAAAATATTTTTAATAATATATCGAAAATAAGGTTAATTGAAATAATTAAAAATATAAAATTCCTAAAATTATTGATTAAATAAATTGGAAATTTTATGTTAAAAAGATTAATTAAACTAGCATTTGATAGAAAAATTAAAAAATTTTATTTAATAGAAATTGGAATATCTTAAGGATTATTAATATCATTAATTTTAATTTTATTATATTTAAAACCGTTTTTTGATAAATTGAAATAAAAGTAGAAATTTATTAAAATATTAAGTTATATTGATGATATTGTAATTGTATCAATAAATAAAAATATGGAATTAAATATAAAAAAATTAGAAAAAGTAACCAAAATTGTATTTATATGGGTAGAAAATAATGCGGTGGTATTTGATGATATTAAATTTAAATTAATTTATTTTAATATACTAAAAAAAGAAAGAAATATGATATTATAACTATTAAATAATATAATAATAAATCTAAAAAATATATTATAATAGCTAGGAATTTATTATAGTTTAAATTTTAAATAATATGTTAAAAATAAATTAATTGTGGTAAATAAAATATTTAATTATATTTGAAACCTTATAATATCAGAAAAAGGACTAAATATAAAAGCATTAATATAATTTTATAAAAATTATATTTACTTAATCTCTGACTATGGAACAGAAATATAGTAGAAAAATTAAAAATTATTAATTAAAAGATTTGAAACTTTATAAAATAAAATAATTAGAAAAATAATTAATACTTTTAAAATAATATCAATTTATTTATTAAAAATTAAAATATTAATTTTATTATTAAAAATATGATTGAATAAAATATAATAATAATATATATTATAATTATTATATTTGAATAAAAATTATCTAATTAAAATAAGATTATTAGAAACCTTTTTATCTAAATTAATATTTAAAAAAGAAGAAAATAATAATAAATATTATTTAAAATAATACTAAAATAAAAATAAAAATAAAATATATAAAATAATATTAAATTTTATTTTAGCAAAAATTAATTTTCTTATTAATCTATACACAAAAATAGAAAATATTAATATAAATCTAGATTTACTATGGATTGAAACAAATATTAATTTTCAAATAAACAATATATAAAAAGATATTAAAGCAGAAAATCACAAAATTAAAAAATAATTATTAAATTTAGAAGAAAATTTAATAATATACACAAACAGATTGTTATTATTAAAAAAAGAAAGAAAAAAAGAAAATACGAAATCAACTAATGCCAGTATTTATAAAGAAATAGATAATAAATCTGTTTTTAAAATAAAAATCAGCCTAGGAGATAAAATAAAAATTTATAATACTAAACTAATTAGTTTAAGAGAAGGATTTAATCAAGCCCATAAATTAATAATTCAAAATTATAAAATAAAAAATATATATATATTTATAAATAATCAAGTAATAATTAGAAAACTGAAAAAACTAAACAATGGTCTAGAATAAATAATTACTAAAGAAATTTAGTAAATCAAAAGCAAAATAAATTCATATAATATTAATATATTTATTAAATATCTGGCTATTATAAAATTATTGGAAATAAAAAAGTAAACCAACTTATGAAAAATATAATAAATAAAATAAAAAATAGTAAATACGCATCAACTGCATATTTAAAATGAATAACAAAATAATAAAATTTAATAAAATAATAAGAAAAATGGAAATAATAAAAAGAAAGAAAAAATTATAATAATAAATTAAATCTGAAGAAAAATAAAATATTATAAAACTTTAATAATAATTTTATTTTATTAATTACATAATTAAAAACAGGCTATAATATATTTAATAATTATTTATATAAAATACCAGGTTCCGGAATATTATATAAATATTATTTATGTTAAATAATAGAACAAACACCAAAACATCTAATTATAAAATATAAATTTTATAAGAAAAAGAAGGGAGAATTAAAAAGAAAATTAAAGAAATTTCTTTTTAATTTTAATATATTAATTGATAATAGATTGAAATAATTGGAAGATTTTTTAATTAAAACAAAAATAACTAAAAGAAAAAAAAATTACAAAAATACAATTAATATAGGATAGAGAAATCTTAAAAAAGAGTAAACTAAAATTAATTAATTATAAAAAATTATGGAAAAGTAAATATACAATATAAAAGGACGTTTATAACAACTGTTTTATATAAAAGAAATAATAAAAAAGGATAAAGAGGATGGAATCCCCCCAAAAAATAAATAAAATATAAGAAGACAAAATTAATATAAAAAATAATTATTTTGCCCTACAAAATAATTATTACATATATATTTAACCGATTTCCAAACCTGCCATAACCGAAAGGTTGCATGCAGTATGATTAATAATAATAATAATAACTCTAATTTTCATTATTTTATTCTTTTTTCCATCATTTTTTCAAATTTTGCATTTTTGTTCTTAATTCTTTTATTTTGTCATTCCATTATATTTTTAATTTTAATATAATAATTAATTTTGGTGTTAATATTTCAATTGTTTTAATTATTATTTTTATTAATTTATTCATTATTATTTCCATATTAGTTTTCTCATTATTTTTTAAATATAATATTTTATTCTATTTGTTGTTTTCATCTAATTTGTTATTATTTTTTAATAATTCTTTTTTGAATAATTCCCAATCGGTTTTTTTCTAATTATATTTATTTGTTGATTGTTTACTAAATTATTATTATTTGGTTTTATATTGAAAGTAATGATTTTGTGATTTGATCTGGCATTTAAATTATTATTTATTTTCCATTTTTTAATAAGTATTTTTATTTTATTTATTATTAATGTTAAATTGATTACTAATGATTTTTTTCCTTTATTATAATAAAATGTTGGCGTATCTAATCTATTTATTAATTATATATTTTTTAATTTCATTTATTTTATTATTTCTTTATGTTTGATGGGATTCTGACATTCTGAATTCCATAATAAATGATATGAATTAAAATCATTAATTAATATGCTTTTTTTATTAATATAATTAATAAATGAAAAAAATTATTTGGGATTGAATTTAAAACTTTCGGAAAAGACGAGCCTCTGACCCAAAGATAACGAATCATCCAAAACCAACGAAAACCATATCAATCGAAAGCGCTCAATCAATAGAGAACTTTGATAAAGTATCAATAACCAGAACGATATATTCATCAGTCTATCATCAAACAAAATAACAAAGATTTTGCGATCATCACTACATACAAAAAAAAAAAAAAAAGAAAAGGGGTAGATGCTAAAAGCGCCACCAAATTAAGATAGAACACCCATCAAATATGGCGTTGGATGAGATCGATCTGATATTATTTTATTAAAATAAAAGAAGTAGAACTGAATTAGTTGAGTACATATCAATTATTCAAAATCGGAGTTATTGGATATAAATGAAAATTTATATAAAATAATAAAAGAATAAAAGGAAGAAATTGAAAAATTGTAAAAAGAAAATATTTTATTGAAAAATAAATTAGAAAATTTGAGGATATATATATAAGTTGTAAAAATATAGAAAATATAAAAAATACTAGAAACATTAAAAATACTAAAAATAATTAATAATATAATTAATTAAAGAAAATTAATTATTTTATAGAATATAATTGAAAATTTAATAATTGAATTGAATATTTATTAAGAAAAGATAAATAAAATCCTTAATATTTAAATAAAAAACTTAGAAAAAATTATTTCTAATATTTTAATAAATAAAAAAGGTAATTTAATTATTATTATTGTATATTAAAATATAATAAATATTGAAATTCTGAAATATAAAAATGAAATATATAAAAAATTAATAAAAATTGATAAAAATATAATAGAATTATTAAAAATTGAATTATAAGGATTTATTATAATTTATGGGGTATTAATAATTAATTATTAAATAAAAAATAAAATAATTTAATTAAAAAATGAAATTGAAAAAGATAATACCAATATCAAATTAGTCAAAAAACTAAAATAGTTAACTACAAAAAATAAAAAAATAAATAAAATAAAATCTTTAATTATTATTATTATTAAAAATAATAAAATAATAGAGGATATTTTAAAAAAATAAATTATTTTTATTAAAAAAAAAATATTAAAAATAGAAAAATATTATATATTTTTTTTTAAAAAATTAATATAATAATTACCAAAATTTTGGATATTTTAGCATAAAATATATAAGTTATATAAAATGTAGAATTTGTACAAAATTATATAAAACATATTTATATAATTATAATATATGTTTTATAAAAGGAAAATTTCATAAATATATTAATATAAAATATATATTATATAGTAATGAATATTTAACAAATTTAATTAAATGCAAAGAATTGGGAATATTAAAAATAAAAACCAAAAATTAAATTAATAAAAATATTAAAAATATACAAAATATAAAAAATATTTAAAAAATATTTAAAATAAAAATTATTTAATTAAATTATAATATATTGATAAATATGTTGAGTATTTTAAATTTAATAATCAAATATAAAGTAAATTTAATTTTCTTACAAGAGTTGTGGATCGCAAAAAATGGAATGATAATAAATATTAATGGTTTTATATTATTAATACTAGAAATAATAAAAAGAATAAGGATAATAATATATTATCGAAAAAATAATAATTACAAAATTATAAATAAAAAAAATTTAATAAATAATGAAAATTATTAAATAATTGATTTTAAATTAAATAATTTTGGAAATATTAGATTTATTAATATATATAATCAAAAAAATAATGTCAAAGTAGTAAATTTATAATAAAAAGATTATTTTTAAAAATAACAAATTATATTAATAAAAAAAGTATATTAATTGGTAATTTTAATTTATATTATTTATTATAAAACTTAAAATATCAAAATCCCATTAGATATAAAAAAATAATAAAATAAATAAAATTAAAAAATATATAATTAATAAACAAACTGGATATACTAATATTTTATTATAATAAAAAAAAAAATTATTAGTAATCAATTTAATATTAGTAATAAATAAAATAAAAATATTTATTGAAAAATGGAAAATAAATAATGATTTGGATACCAGATCAGATCACAAAATTATTATTTTTAATATAAAATTAAATAATAATGATTTGGTGGATAATCTATTATTAATAAATAAATATAGTTAGAAAAAAACTGATTAAGAATTATTCAAAAAATAATTATTAAAAAAATAATAATAAATTAGACGAAAATGATAAATAGAATAAAATATTATATTTAAAAAATAATAAAAAAACTAATATGGAAATGATAATAAACAAATTAATAAAAGTAATAATTAAAGTGGTTGAAGCATTAATATTAAAATTAATTATTATACCAAAATCAAAAATATGGTGGAATGATAAAATAAAAGAATTAAGAACAAAAATGCAAAATTTGAAAAAATGATGGAAAAAAGAATGAAATAATGAAAATTGGAGTTTATTTAAATATAAACAAAATAATTATTTTAAAATAATTAAAAAAATAAAAGAAGAAAAATGGTATAAATTTTTATTAAATACAAAAAATAAAAATATCTTTAAAACACTAAATTATTCAAAATTAAATAAAATACAAATTATTCCAAATATGGTTTTTTAAAATAATACAGTAATTAATTTCAAAAAAAAAGCAGAAATGTTTAAAAAAGCATTATTCCCAGAAATACTAAAATATAAAAAATAGAATAATAATAAAATAAAAATTAAAATAATTAATTCAAAATTAATAATTTAAAAAAAAATTAAAAATAAAGAAATCAAAAAAATAATAAACACATTAAATTTAAAAAAAATATTAGAATTAGATAGTATTAATTTTCTATACTTTAAAAAAATATATAAAATAATATTAGAAAAATTTAATTTTCTTTTTAAAAAATTATTAAATTATGGTTATTATCCAATTAGCTTTAAATAGATAATAAAAGTAATATTACCAAAATTAAATAAATTAAATTATAATATTTTAAAAATATATTAAATTATTAGTTTTTTAAATTATATAGGAAAAATATTTGAAAAAATAATAATAAGATGAATTGCATATATTTTAGAATTAAATGAAATATTATATTATAAACAAATAGGAGGAAGAAAATAAAAATTTTTGATTGATACTATTCTTTTTTTTATTTATGATATAAAAATAGCGAAAATAGAAAAATTAAAAATGTTAATATTATTATTAGATATTAAAGGTGTTTTTGATAATGTATTGAAAATAAGGTTAATTAAAATAATTAAAAATATAGGATTCCTAAAATTATTAATTAAATGGATTGGAAATTTTATATTAAAAAAATTAATTAAATTGGTATTCAATAGAAAAATTGAAAAACTTTATTTAGTAAAAACTAGAATACCTTAAAAATTACTAATATTATTAATTTTATTTTTATTATATTTAAAATCATTTTTTGATGAATTAAAACAAAAGCAAAAATATATTAAAATACCAAATTATATTAACAATATCGCAATTGTATTAATAAATAAAAATATAGAATTAAATATAAAAGAATTAGAAAAGGCAACCAAAACCATATTTATATAAGCAGAAAATAATGCAGTAGCATTTGACAATATTAAATCTAAATTAATTCATTTCAATATACCAAAAAAAAAAAAAACACAATATTACAACTACCAAATAATATAATAATAAATCTAAAAAATATATTACAATAGCTAGAAATTTATTTCAATTATAATTTAAATTTTAAATAATATATTAAAAATAAATTAACTGCAGCAAATAGAATATTTAATTATATTCAAAATTTTGTAATATCAGAAAGAGGATTAAATACAAAAGCATTAATACAATTTTATAAAAATTACATTTACTTAGTCTCTAACTATAGAGCAAAAATATAATAGAAAAATTAAAAATTATTAATTAAAGGATTCAAAATCTTATAAAATAAAATAATTAGAAAAATAATTGATACTTTTAAAATAACACCAATTTATTTATTAGAAATTGAAGTATTAATTTTATTATCAGAAATATGACTTAACGAAATATAATGATGATATGTATTATGATTATTATATTTGAATAAAAATCATCCAATTAAAATAAGGTCATTAGAAATTTTCCCACCCAAATTAATATTTAGAAAAGAAGAAGATAATAACAATTATTATTTAAAATGGCATTAAAATAAAAATAAAAATAAAATATATAAAATGATGTTGGATTTTATTTTAGTAAGAATTAATTATCTTATTAATCTATACACAGAAATAGAAAATATTAATATAGATCTAGATTTACTATAAATTAAAATAAATATTAATTTTCAAATAAATAATATACAAAAAGATATTAAAGCAGAAAATTATAAAATCAAAAAATAATTATTAAATTTGGAAGAAAATTTAATAATATATACGGATAAATTATTATTATTAAAAAAAGAAAAGAAAAAAAAATACGAAATTAACCAATGCCAATATTTATAAAAAAATAGATAATAAATCTATTTTTAAAATAGAAATCAGCTTAGAAAACAAAATAGAAGTTTATGATATTAAACTAATTAGTTTAAAGGAAGGATTTAATCAAACCCATAAATTAATAATTTAAAATTATAAAATAAAAAATATATATATATTTACAAATAACCAAGCGGTAATTAGAAGATTGAAAAAATTAAGTAATGGTCCAGAACAAATAATTATTAAAGAAATTTGGCAAATCAGAAGTAAAATAAATTCATATAATATTAATATATTTATTGAATAGGTGTTTGGCCATTGTGAAATTATTGGAAACAAAAAAACAGACTAACTTACAAAAAATACAGCAAATAAAATAAAAAACAACAAATATATATTAACTGCATATTTAAAACAAATAACAAAATAACAAAGTTTAATAGAATGGTAAGAAAAATAGAAACAACAAAAAGAAAGAAAAAATTATAATAATAAATTAAATCTAAAGAAAAATAAAATATTATAAAACTCTAGTAATAATTTTATTTTATTAATTATATAATTGAGAATAGGCTATAATATATATTCAATAATTATTTATATAAAATATTGGGTTCTGGAATATTATATAAATATTGTTTATGTCAAACGATAGAACAAACACTAAAATATCTGATTATAGAATGTAAATTTTATAAGAAAAAGAGGGGAGAGTTAAAAAGAATATTAAAAAAATTTCCTTTTAATTTTAATACATTATTATTTACTGATAATGGATTGAAACAATTAGAAGAATTTTTAATTAAAACAAAAATAATTAAAAGAAAAAATAATTATAAAAATATAATTAATATAAGATGGGGAAATCTTAAAAAAGAATAAACCAAAATTAATTAATTATGAAAAATTGCGGAGGAGTAAATATACAATATGAAAGGACGCTTATAACAACTGTTTTATATAAAGAAAATAATAAAAAAGGATAGGGAGGGTGGAATCCCCCAGAAAAACGAATAAAACACAAGAAGACAAAATTAATGTAAAAAACAATTATTTTGCCCTGCAAAATAATTATTACAGATGTATTTAACCGATTTCCAAACCTGCCATAACCGAAAGGTTGCATGCAGTATGATTAATAATAATAATAATTATTATTAATATAATTTATTATTTCTAAGAATAATCTTTTTATTATAAATTTGCTGCTTTAATATTATTCTTTTTAATTATATATATTAATAAATCTGATATTTCCAAAATTATTTAATTTAAAATTCATTATTTGGTAATTTTTATTATTTATTAAATTTTTTTTATTCGTAATTTCATAATTATTATTTTTTTGGTAATATATTATTATTTTTATTTTTTTTATTGTTTTTAGTATTAATGGTGTAAAATTATTAATATTTATTGTTGTTCTATTTTTTGCAATTTATAGTTTTTATAAGAAAATTAAATTTACTTTATATTTGATTGTTAAATTTAAAATGCTTTGTATTATATTTGTTAGTATATTATAGTTTAATTAAATAATTTTTATTTTATTTATTTTTTAAATGTTTTTTGTGTTTTGTGTGTTTCTGATGTTTTTGTTAATTTGGTTTTTGGTTTTTATTTTTATTTTTAATACTCCTAATTCTTTGCATTTAATTGAATTTGCTAAATATTCACCACCACATAATATGCATTTTATATTAGTATATTCACATGATTTTCCTTCTGTAAAATATATATTATAATTATGTAAATATGTTTTATATAATTCTGCGTAAATTCTGTATTTTATATAATTTATATATTTTGCACTAAAATGTCCAAAACCTTAGCAGTTATTACATTAGTTTTTTGAAAAAAGAGTGTAATATTTTTCTGTTTTCAATATTTCTTTTTTAATAAAAATAATTTATTTTTTTAAAATATCCTTTACCATCTTATTACTTTTAATAATAATAATAATTAAAGACTTTATTTTGTTTATTCTTTTATTTTTTATAATTAATTATTTTAATTCTCTGATTAATTTAATATTAGTGTTATCTTTTTTGATTTTATTTTTTAATTAAATTATTTTATTTTTTGTTTAATAATTGATTGTTGATATCCTGTGAATTATAATAAATCCCTATGATTTAATTTTTGATAATTTTATTATAATTTTATTGATTTTTATTAATTCTTTATATATTTTATTTTTATATTTTAGAATTTCAGTGTTTATTGTGCTTTGTGTAATAATAATTAAATTACCTTTTTCATTTATTAAAATATTAAAAATAATTTTTTCTGGGTTTTTTGTTTGGATATTAAGGATTTCTTTTTTTTTTTTTTAATAAATATTCAATTTAATTATTAATTTTTTAATTATATTCCACAGAATAATTACTTTTCTCTAATTAATTATATTATTAATTGTTTTTAATGTTTTTAATATTTCTAGTATTCTTTATGTTTTCTATATTTTTACAACTTGTGTATATATCCTCTGATTTTCTAATTTATTTCTTAATAAAATATTTTTTTTTTGCAATTTTTCAATTTTTTCTTTTTATTCTTTTATTATTTTATATAAATTTTTATTTATATTTAATAACTTTGATTTTGAATAGTTGATATGTACTAATTCAACTGATTTAGTTTTACTTCTTTTGTTCTGATAAGATGATATCAGATTAATTTCATCTAATGTTATACTTGATAGGTGTTCCATTTTAATTTGGTGGTGTTTTTAGCATTTACTTTTTTTTTTTGTATGTAGTGATGATTGCAAAATCTTTATTATTTTGTTTGATGATAGACTAATGAATATATTGTTCTGGTTATTGATATTTTATTAAAGTTCTCTATTGATTGAGCACTTTCGATTGATATGGTTTTCGTTGGTTTTGGATGATTTGTTATCTTTGGGTCAGAGGCTCGTCTTTTCCGAAGGTTTTGATTCTATTATGATTATTATATTTAAATAAAAACTATCTAATTAAAATAAAATCATTAAAAACCTTCCCACCCAAATCAATATTTAGAAGAGAAAAAGACAATAATGATTATTATTCAAAATGGTACTAAAATAAAATAAAAATAAAATATATAAAATAATGTTAGATTTTATTTTAGTAAGAATTAATTTTCTTATTAATTTATATACAAAAATAGAAAATATTAATATAAATCTAGATTTACCATAGATTAAAACAAATATTAATTTTTAAATAAATAACATATAAAAAGATATTGAAATAAAAAATTATAAAATCAAAAAACAATTATTAAATTTGGAAGAAAATTTAATAATATATACAAACAGATCGTTATTATTAAAAAAAGAAAAAAAATATATAAAATCAACTAATACTAGTATTTATAAAGAAATAGATAATAAATCTATTTTTGAAATAGAAATCAGCCTGGGAGATAAAATAGAAGTTTATAATACTAAATTAATTAATTTAAGGAAAAGATTTAATCAAGCCTATAAATTAATAATTTAAAATTATAAAATAAAAAATATATATATATTTGTAGATAACCAAGTGGTAATCAAAAAATTAAAAAGATTAAGCAATGGTCTAGGATAAATAATTACTAAAGAAATTTAGTAAATCAGAGGTAAAATAAATTTATATAATATTAATATATTTATTGAATGGGTGCCTGGTTATTGTAAAGTTATTAAAAATGAAAAAGTAAATCAACTTGCAAAAAATGTAGTAAATAAAATAAAAAATAGTAAATATGTATTAATTATATATTTAGAACAAATAATAAAATAATAAAGTTTAATAAGAAAAATAGAAATAATAAAAAGAAAAAAAAATTATAATAATAAATTAAATCTGAAGAGAAATAAAATATTATAAAATTTTAATAATAATTTTATTTTATTAATTACATAATTAAGGCTATAACATATTTAATAATTATTTATATAAAATACCAGATTCCAGAATATTATATAAATATTATTTATATTAAATAATAGAATAAATACCAAAACATCTGATTATTATTATTATTATTATTAATCATACTGCATGCAACCTTTTGGTTATGGTAGGTTTGGAAATCGGTTAAATACATCTGTAATAATTATTTTGCAGGACAAAATAATTATTTTTTACATTAATTTTGTCTTCTTATATTTTATTCATTTTTCTAGGGGATTCCATCTTTTTTATCCTTTTTTATTGTTTCCTTTATGTAAAACAGTTGTTATAAGTGTTTTTTCATATTATATATTTACTCTTTCATAATTTTTTATAATTAATTAATTTTGGTTTATTCTTTTTTAAGATTTCCTTATTTTATATTAATTGTATTTTTATAATTCTTTTTTCTTTTGGTTATTTTTGTTTTAATCAAAAATTCTTCCAATTGTTTTAATTTATTATTAGTAAATAATAATATATTAAAACTAAAAGGAAATTTTTTTAATTTTCTTTTTAACTCTCCCCTTTTTTTTTATAAAATTTATATTCTATAATTAGATATTTTGGTATTTATTCTATTATTTAATATAAACAATATTTATATAATATTCTAGAATCTGGTATTTTATATAAATAATTATTGAATATATTATAATTTGTTCTTAATTATATAATTGATAAAACAAAATTATTATTAAAGTTTTGTAATATTTTATTTTTCTTTAGATTTGGTTTGTTATTATAAATTTTTTTTTTTTTTATTATTTCTATTTTTTTTGTTATTTTATTAAATTTTGTTATTTCATTATTTATTTTAAATATGTAGTTGATGCGTATTTACTATTTTTTATTTTATTTATTATATTTTTTATAAGTTGGTCTACTTTTTTATTTTTAATAATTTTATAATGGCCAGGTACTTATTCAATAAATATATTAATATTATATAAATTTATTTTACTTTTGATTTACTAAATTTTTTTAATAATTATTTATTTTGGATTATTGTTTGGTTTTTTTAGTTTTTTGATTACTATTTGATTGTTTGTAAATATATATATATTTTTTATTTTATAATTTTAAATTATTAATTTATAGGTTTGATTAAATCCTTCTTTTAAATTAATTAATTTAATAGTATAAACTTCCATTTTATCTCTTAGGTTAATTTCTATTTCAAAAATAGATTTATTATTTATTTTTTTATAAATATTGGTACTGGTTGATTTTGTAATTTTTTTAATTTTTTTTTTTTAATAATAATGATTTGTTTGTGTATATTATTATATTTTCTTCCAAATTTAATAATTATTTTTTAATTTTGTGATTTTTTGCTTCAATATCTTTTTGTATGTTGTTTATTTAAAAATTAATATTTGTTTTAATTTATGGTAAATCTAAATCTATATTAATATTTTCTATTTTTATGTATGGATTAATAAGAAAATTAATTTTTACTAAAATAAAATCTAACATTATTTTATATATTTTATTTTTATTTTTATTTTGATGCTATTTTAAATAATAATTATTATTATCTTCTTCTTTTTTAAATATTGATTTGGGTAGGAAGGTTTTTAATAACCTTATTTTAATTAGATGATTTTTATTTAAATATAATAATTATAATGCATATTATTATTATATTTTATTAAATTATATTTTTGATGGTAAAATTGATACTTTAATTTTTAATAAATAAATTAGTATTGTTTTGAAAGTATTAGTTATTTTTCTAATTATTTTATTTTATAAAATTTTGAATTTTTTAATTAATGATTTTTGATTTTTTTATTATATTTTTGCTTTGTAATTAGAGATTGAGCAAATATAATTTTTATAAAATTATATTAATGTTTTTATATTTAATCCTTTTTCTGATGTTGTAAGGTTTTAAATATAATTAAATATTCTATTTGTTATAGTTAATTTATTTTTAATATATTATTTAAAATTTAGATTATAATTAAAATAAATTCTTAGTTATTGTAATATATTTTTTGGATTTATTATTATATTATTTAGTAGTTGTAATATCATATTTCTTTCTTTTTTTAATATATTAAAATAAATTAATTCAGATTTAATATTGTTGAATGCTATTGTATTATTTTCTATTTATATAAATGTGATTTTGGTTGCTTTTTCTAATTCTTTTATATTTAATTCTATATTTTTATTTATTAATATAATTATAATATTATTAATATAACTTGGTATTTTAATATATTTCTACATAATATTTTATTTAATTATATAAAGAAACCTTCGGAAAAAGACGAGCCTTTGACCCAAAGATAACGAATCATCCAAAACCAACGAAAACCATATCAATCGAAAGCACTTAATTAATAGAGAACTTTAATAAAATATTAATAATTAGAACAATATATTCATTAGTTTATTATTAAATAAAATAACAAAGATTTTATGATCATTATTATATATAAAAGAAAAGGGTAGATGTTAAAAATATTATTAAATTAAAATAGAATATCTATCAAGTATAATATTGGATGAGATCGATCTAATATTATTTTATCAGAATAAAAGAAGTAAAACTAAATTAATTGAATTAGTATATATTAATTATTCAAAATTAAAATTATTAGATATAAATGAAAATTTATATAAAATAATAAAAGAACAAAAGGAAGAAATTAAAAAATTATAAAAAAAATATATTTTATTAAAAAATAAATTAGAAAACCAGAGAACATATACATAAGTTACAAAAATATAGAAAATATAAAGAATATTAGAAATATTAAAAACATTAAAAACAACTAATAATACAATTAATCAGAGAAAATTAATTATTCCATAGAATATAATTGAAAAACCAATAATTGAACTAAATATTTATTAAGAAAAGATAAATAAAATTCTCAATATTTAAACAAAAAACTCAGAAAAAATTATTTCTAATATTTTAATAAATAAAAAAGGCAATTTAATTATTATTGTATATTAAAACATAATAAATACTAAAATTCTAAAATATAAAAATGAAATATATAAAGAATTAATAAAAATCAATAAAAATATAATAGAATTATTGAAAATCAAATTATGGGGATTTATTATAATTCACAGGGTATCAATAATTAATTATTAAATAAAAAATGAAATAATTTAATTGAAAAATGAAATCAAAAAAAATAATACCAATATCAAATTAATCAAAAAATTAAAATAATTAATTGTAGAAGATAAAAAAATAAATAAAATAAGATTTTTAATTATTATTACCATTAAAAATAATAAGATAGTAAAAAATATTTTAAAAAAAAAAATATATTTTTATTGGAGGAGAAATATTAAAAATAAAAAAATATTATATTTTTTTTTTAAAAAATTAATATAATAATTGCTAAAATTTCGGATATTTCAACATAAAATATATAAATTATATAAAATACAAAATTTGCATAAAATTATATAAAATATATTTATATAATTATAATATATATTTTATAAAAGGAAAATTATATAAATATATTAATATAAAATGTACATTATATAATAGTGAATATTTGGTAAATTTAATTAAATACAAAAAATTGGGAATATTAAAAATAAAAATTAAAAACTAAATTAACAAAAACATCAAAAACACATAAAATATAAAAAATATTTAAAAAATGAATAAAATAAAAATTATTTAATTAAACTATAATACATCAATAAATATAATACAAAACATTTTAAATTCAACAATCAAATATAAAACAAATTTAATTTTCTTATAAGAGCTGTGGATTATAAAAAATGGAATGATAATAAATATTAATAATTTTATATTATTAATATTAGAAATAATAAAAAGAATAAAAATAATAATATATTATTGAAAAAATAATAATTACAAAATTATGAATAAAAAAGATTTAATAAATAATGAAGATTATCAAATAATTAATTTTAAATTAAATAATTTTGGAAATATTAGATTTATTAATATATATAATCAAAAAGAATAATATCAAAATAGCAAATTCATAACAAAAAGATTATTCTTAGAAATAATAAATTATATTAACAAAAAAAGCATATTAATTAATAATTTTAATTTATATTATTTATTATAGAACTTAAAATATTAAAATCCCATCAGATATAAAAAAATAATAAAATAAATAAAATTGAAAAAATATATAATTAATAAATGAATTGGATATATTAACATTTTATTATAATAAAAAAAAAAATTATTAGTAATTAATTTAACATTAGTAATAAATAAAATAAAAATATTTATCAAAAAATAGAAAATAAATAATGATTTGGATACTGGATTAGATCATGAAATTATTACTTTTAATATAAAATTAAATAATAATGATTTGGTGGATAACCCATTATTAATAAATAAATATAATTGGAAAAAAACTAATTAGGAATTATTTAAAAAATAATTATTAAAAAATAATAACAAATTAGATGAAAATAATGAATGGAATAAAATATTATATTTAAAAAATAATAAGAAAACTAATATAAAAACAATAATAAATAAATTAATAAAAGTAATAATTAAAATGGTTAAAGTATTGATACCAAAATTAATTATTATATCAAAATTAAAAATATGGTGGAATGATGAAATAAAAAAAATTAAGAATAAAAATGCAAAATTCGAAAAAATAATAGAAAAAATAATGAAATAACAAAAATTGGAGTTTATTTAAATATAAACAAAATAATTATTTTAAAATAATTAAAAAAACAAAAGAAGAAAAATAATATAAATTTTTATTAAATGTAAAAGATAAAAATATTTTTGAAACACTGAATTATTTAAAACCAAATAAAATATAAATTGTTCCAAATATAATTTTCTAAAATAATATAGCAACTGATTTTAAAAAAAAAACAGAAATGTTTAGAAAAATATTATTTCTAAAAATACCAAAATATGAAAAATAGAATAATAATGAAATAAAAATTAAAATAATTAATTTAGAATTAATAATTTGGAAGAAAATTAAAAATAAAGAAATCAAAAAAGCAATAAATATATCAAATTCAAAAAAAGTGTTAGAATTAAATAGTATTAATTTTCTATACTTTAAAAAAGTATATAAAATAATACCAGAAAAATTTAATTCTTTTTTTAAAAAATTATTAAATTATAATTACCATCCAATTAGTTTTAGATAAGTGATAGCAGTAATATTACTAAAACCAAATAAACCAAATTATAATATTTCAAAAACATATTAAATTATTAGTCTTTTAAATTATATAAAAAAAATATCCAAAAAAATAATAACAAAACAAATTATATATATTTCAAAATTAAATAAAATATTATATTATAAGCAAATAAAAAAAAGAAAACAAAAATTTTTGATCAATATTACTCTTTCTGTTATTTATAATATAAAAATAGTAAAAATAGAAAAATTAAAAATATTAGTATTATTATTAAATATCAAAGGTGTTTTTGATAATATATCAAAAATAAGGTTAATTAAAATAATTAAAAATATAGAATTCCCAAAATCATTAATTAAATAGATTAGAAATTTTATATTAAAAAAATCAATTAAACTGGTATTTGATGGAAAAATTAAAAAACTTTATTTAGTAGAAATTGGAATACCCTAGGGATTACCAATATCACTAATTTTATTTTTATTATATTTAAAACCACTTTTTGATGAACTGAAATAAAAGCAGAAATCTATTAAAATACTAAATTATATTAACAATATTACAATTGTATCAATAAATAAAAATATGGAATTAAATATAAAAGAATTAGAAAAAAACAATTAAAACCATATTCACATGGGTAGAAAATAATACAGTAGCATTCAATAATATTAAATCTGAATTAATTCATTTTAATATATTAAAAAAAGAAAGAAATATGATATTACAACTACCAAACAATACAATAATAAATCCAAAAAATATATTACAATAGCTAGGAATTTATTTTAATTATAGTTTAAATTTTAAATAATATATTAAAAATAAATTAATTATAGTAAATAAAATATTTAATTATATTTGAAATTTTGCAACATTAGAAAAAGGATTAAATACAAAAGTATTAATACAATTTTATAAAAGTTGTATTTACTCAGTTTCTGACTATAGAGTAGAAATATAATAAAAAAATTAAAAATCATTAATTAAAGGATTTGAAACCTTATAAAATAAAATAATTAGAAAAATAACTGGTATTTTTAAAATAACGCTAATTTATTTATTAGAAATTGAAATATCAATTTTATTATCAGAAATACAACTTAACAAAATATAATAATAATATATATTATAATTATTATATTTAAATAAAAATTATTTAATTAAAATAAAATTATTAGAAATTTTCCCACCCAAATCAATATTTAAAAGAGAAGAAGATAATAATTATTATTATTTAAAATGGCATTAAAACAAAAATAAAAATAAAATATATAAAATAATTATTTT
>JAJTTY010000045.1:0-125723 GCA_036971295.1 Dactylellina cionopaga | reverse complement strand
TAAAATTATTTTTTGATGAATTGAAATAAAAGTAGAAATTTATATTTTATTATTTATTAAAATATTAAGTTATATTAACAATATCACAATTATATTAATAAATAAAAATATAGAATTAAATATAAAAAAATTAAAAAAAAATTATTAAAATGGTATTTATATAAGCAGAAAATAATACAATAACATTTAACAATATTAAATTTAAATTAATTTATTTTAATATATTAAAAAAAGAAAGAAATATGATATTATAATTATTGAACAATATAATAATAAATCTAAAAAATTTATTATAATGGCTAAAAATTTATTTTGATTGTGGTTTAAATTTTAAATAATATATTAAAAATAAATTAATTATAGTAAATAGAATATTTAATTATATTCAAAATCTTATAATATTAAAAAAAAAAATTTAAATATAAAAGTATTAATATAATTTTATAAAAATTGTATTTGCTTAATCTCTGACTATAGAGTAGAAATATAGTGGAAAAATTAAAAATTATTAATTAGAGGATTTGAAATTTTATAAAATAAAATAATTAGAAAAATAATTGGTGCTTTTAAAATAATGCTAATTTATTTATTAGAAATTAAAATATTAATTCTATTATTAGAAATACAATTTAACGAAATATAATGATGATATGCATTACAATTATTATATTTAAATAAAAACCATCTAATTAAAATAAGGTTACCAGAAACCTTCCTACCCGAATAATATTTAGAAGAAAAAAAGATAATAATGATTATTATTTCAAATAACACCAAAACAAAAATAAAAATAAAATAGATAAAATGATGTTGGATTTTATTTTAGCAAGAATTAATTTTCTTGTTAATCCATACACAAAAATAAAAAATATTAATATAGATCTAGATTTACCATGGATCAAAATAAATATTAATTTTCAAATAAACAATATACAAAAAGATATTGAAGCAGAAAATCACAAAATCAAAAAATAATTATTAAATTTGGAAGAAAATTTAATAATATACATAAACAGATTATTATTATTAAAAAAATAAAAAAAATAAAAAATAAAATTAACCAGTGCCAGTATTTATGGAAAAATAAATAATAAATCTGTTTTTAAAATAGAAATTAACCTGGGAGATAAAATGGAAATTTATAATATTAAATTAATTAATTTAAAGGAAAAATTTAATTAAGTTTATAAATTAATAATTTAAAATTATAAAATAAAAAATATATATATATTTGCAAACAATTAAATAATAATCAGAAGATTGAAAAAATTAAGTAATAGTCTAGGATAAATAATTGCTAAAGAAATTTGGTAAATTAAAGGTAAAATAAATTTATATGATATTAATATATTTGTTGAATAAATACCTGGCTATTGTGAAGTTATTAAAAATAAAAAAGTAGACTAACTTGCGAAAAATGTAGCAAATAAAATAAAAAATAGTAAATATATATTAGTTGTATATTTAAAATAAATAGTAAATATATTTTATTTAATAATAATTACTTTGTGAGTAAAGTATATACTAATCTTTTATATAAATAATTTTTTATTAAATAAAGGTTAAATACTATTTTTAGTATAAAAGTAACTTTATTTAAAGAATGGAAAATATTATTTAAATATTATTATGGATTATTTAAATATATAATTATATTTTTAAATTAACCAATACCCTAATAATATTTTAAATATTTATAAACATAATGTTTAAAAATTATATTAATATAGTATATATTATTTATTTTAATAATATACTTATATTTAATAAAAATCAAAATAAATATTAAAAGTATATCTAATTAATAATTAATGAATTCCTCGAATATAACTTACAAATTGAAATTAAAAATTTGAAATTTGAAATTATTAAAATTAAACATTTAAGAATAATTATTATCTCTGATAAAATTAAAATAAATGTTAAAAAAATAAAAATTCTTTTAAAATTAATTTGAATTTTTTAAAATAATTTATATTTAATAATTCTTTAGACTTTCTAATTATTATAATAAATTTATTAAAAAATATAGTTATTTTTTAGTATTACTCTTAGATTTTATAAAAAAAATATTAAACTTATATAGAATGTAGTAAGGAAAATAATTTTCAAAATTTTCAAAAAAAGTATTTATTTTTATCCTAATTTTTAAAATTTATAATCTAAAATTACTAATAAAAATAGAAATAAATATATTTAATAAAGTATTGGAAATATATTTATTTTAATTATATAATAAAAAGAATTAATATTTTATTATATACTTTTTAAAGAAATTTAATATAATAGAATTTAGATACTTAATTTATAATAAAAAACTTATAGCTATTATTAAAATATATAAAAAATAACAAGTCTACTTATAATCTAAAAAATCTTTTTTAATTCTTTTAAATCATAAGAATTTTATTTATTTTTTAACTATCCACGAATTATTATGATAATAAATTTGATAATAGGAAATACTCAGTATATATAATATAAAAATTATTTATATTAAAGAAAATAAAAATATTTTAACTAATATTCTTAACGAAAGATCTAATTTAATAGAAAATATTAAATTAGATAAAGAAATAATCTTTAAAAAAATAAATAATTATTATATGGTTAACAGATCTTTCAATATAATAATTATAAAACTAGAGGATAATTTAGGAAAGTAAATTAAAATCTTATATAAAAAAGATTTTATAATCTTTCAAATCTTCTAAAATTTAGATATATTATTTATTAATTTTACTATAGAAAATAAATATATTATATTTAAAAAATATTTTTATATTTTTGATAAGAAAATATAGTAATCCCTGATATCTCAATACTATAATATTTTAATATATGGATATTAAGGAATTGAATAGATATAAAATCTTTTAATTAAAAACTATTTTTAGTTAAATATAAAATAAGAAATTAAAGAATATATTAAAATTTATAATATATATATAAGAAATAAACTAGTATAATATAAATTATATAAAAAATTATATTCTTATAATTGTTACACCTACTACCTAAATATCCGGCTAGATACTTTAGGTGGCAGCAAGCGCTACTTGGCTTCTGTCTCATAGCTCTATTCACTCAGAGCGCAGTTCAAGGAAGTATATATGGGAGAGTAAATAGTTCTGGGGTATTGAGAATGTAACAACAATAAGGTAATATAATTATAAGTTATATTGTGCTAGGCTATTGTACTGTTAAATTAATTGATGAGGATTTAAAGAAGACCATCATTATCAAGGTGTAAAGCTATAATTATATATATAAATATATGTTTATATATCTTGAGTATTCAATTATTTAGTTTAAAAATAAATTAATTAACTGAACACTCGAGGTTATTTAATTATTTAATTGCTAAGATAGATAAACAACTAAATATTAAAATGTGTTATCAACAGGGGTATTTCATAGATCAGGCGGGATATCTAGTAATCTATGGTCTATAGTAAATCCATCAATTCTATTTATTATGTGTAAACAGATGTTAGCTATAGCATAGCCTTTGGTAATAGATTAAATATTATTGGAAAGTATACTAGAGGAGCATGGTTTTCATAATAAGAAATCAAATAGAATATTTTAATATATTATAATTAGAATAAATAAAATCTAGTATAACATATTATCAGCTGTCACATGAATATCCTATAGGGGAATTCTATATATACTATTAGGATGTCTGTGACACTATCCCTTTCTTTTAAAGGAAATTCCTGTAGAGGATTTTTTTATAAAAAATAATTATATAAAAATTCTAAAAGAAATATTATAAAAAGTATATTATATACAAATATCCCATATAAGAAATTTTATTAAAAAAAATTTGTATAAAAAAATCTTATATATAAGGAATTTTATATAAAAAATATAGTGTTGTATGGTAATTCTTATATAAAAATATATTATATATACCTATATAATTAAATAAACAAAATATAAATATAAATATATAAAATTATTAAATTTATTAAAATTAAACTTAAATTATTAAATATTCTTACAATAATCAATATATCTTTTTTAATATAAATAAGTTTAAATGGAATTTATAAATAAAAATATTATAATTTAAATATTGTTGGTAAATAATCTTTTACCAATCATCATTATATTATTATTTAAAATATTAAATAAAATGGTTTTCCTGTGGTTATTACCTATAACTATTATGTAAAATATTTTTATAATTATATAATTATAAATACCAGTTATTATTTGATATATTTAAAATAGGATAGGATTGTTTATAATGTAATACTATATAAATTCTTTTTTTTTATAATTTTTATATGGTTTCCTAATATTTTTATAGTAATATAAATTTTGAATTTTCAATATACTAAAGAATAAGAATTTTGTAAAATTAAGGAAAATTTAATTAATTCTTAAACAAAAATATCTAAAATTTAAGCAAAAATGGTAAAGACTTTAGATTAGATATAAAAACTTTTTTCTAAAATTATTTATTATCATAAAAAATTAGATATTATTATTTTAAAATAAAATAAAAATATTATCTATAAAAATATTTTATTATTAAATAATATTAAAAAAAATGGTTTTTATAAAAATCAGCTGGAAATATAAGGTAATAATTATATTTATAAATTTGTTTATCAGTTTTGGGATAAAGATTTTGGAATATTTGGTTTGAATGTTCTGGATAATATAGGTTTTTTTTAGTTTTTGGAAAAGGATGTTTAAAGTTTTAATATATTTATTTAAATTTTTTTTTTATTTATTTCTTAATTTTTGAAATTAATCTATTATTATGTTTTATTGTAAAAATATTTAATTCTTTATTATTCTAGTTATTTAGCTATTTATTCGTTGGGTTTCAACCTGTATTGATATTTTTTGTATTAATTGTCTTTAAGTTCTAGATACTTAGCATATTGTGTTGGATGAGGAAATTAGGGCGTTAGAGGAGTTAGTAACAGCAATGGACTTATTCCATAGTTGTTTAATAAGGGGTAAGGCGTGTATATGTGGTTTGTGTGGGCTTATAGATTAGTTTTATAAATGTAGATCTAATAATTAAAAGTTGGCAAGTTTTAATTTTAGATTTTCTTAAATTGTTCTCGTTTTCATAATAGTGGTTATTCCGATTAAGACTTATTTTAAGAATAATAGATTTAAATTAATTCTAATATTATATTTTATTCCAATTATTATGAATTATTATTTAAGTAATTCTTCCATTTAACCAAGTATATAGATTTTCGATTAAGGTTATCTTTGTAGTTAAATAATTTATTAATATTATATTCATCAGCAAAAACAAAATGCTCTGAGGAGGTCAATGTATGGAGCTGCGAGGCCAGACAGGGATTATGGGAGGTCAGACTATAGGCGTCAGAGGTCATCCTGTGCTTGGCATACCACATCAAAAAATTTGCTAGCAAATTGAATATTTTGAACTTCACTGGTACTATCTAAATTGGTAGTGGTATATTTATGCTGTTATACTTAAATTTTGGTATATTAGGTAAATTACCCTTTTTTAAAAAAGGGGCTACCCAACTTCTTAAAGTTAATTTTATTATGTATATAATCTGATAATGGATACCCTTCATCTTTTACATATTTTAATAAAATAATTATTTAATACTACTACTCATAATACCTTATTATTTAAAGAGAAATTTAAGTTTTAAAACTATTTATGATATTGAGGGTCTAATATTAACTATGATATAAGAAATTATTAGCTCTAATAAAGATTTACCTTTGTAGTAGCTGGAATTGGATTCTCAACATTTGATATAGTTTCCATTATAGTCTCCATCCTTTTCTAAAAATATTGAAGATTATAATAAGTTTATTAATTCCTAGTCTAATTCCTAGTTTCTTTTTATTACTTCCAAGTTTCTACTAACCCCCCTAGTGTTTAATAGAAACTGTTTAAAGTATAAATACAGATCTTTTAATACTAAACTTAATTATAATAATATTATAAATAAAAGATCTATTAAAATTAAAATATTAATTATATTTATCAAAGAAATTATAAATACTAGATATGTAACATCTATTAATGGCTAATAATAAATTACTAAAGATATTCTAATAAAATCCAATTTTAGTTTTTTTAAATCAAATAAAGATATTATCTTTTAATAATAATTTATGGGTAAGATATTTATTAGTATTAATAATATTAAGTTATACTACCAGAGTTTGATACCTTTTTCTAATAAGCTTTTATCATATATATTTATTAATTTAATATATTATATTCTAAATTAATTTTTAAATATTAATAATTATTAATATGTTTATAGATTTATTAATTAATTGAAAATTACTACTTATATTTAATAAGATTATTTATAATATTATACCAGCTTTCTATTATTTGATAAATTTTGATATTAAATCTTGATCCTAATATATTAAAGCGCTTTTAAATCTTATAAATAATTTATACCATTATATCTTTGGTAAAAAAATAAACAAACCTATTTATTAATAATAATCTAATATTAATTATTTATTAATAATTGTTTATAAACTATATTTATATATAAAACTATTATTAATATTCTAATTAAATAATATTAAAATTTAAGATATAATAAAAAGGTTAAATACTTAAATTTAATTAAATAATTAAATTTTATTATTTTCTTATAATCTATTATATACCTTTAAATAATTTTAAAATAATGGAAGTCTAGTATATATAATAAAAAAATAATTATAAGGTTTATTAACATCCAAAATAAAACACCTATCATTTGCTTACAATTTTGAAAATTTATTTTTTAATTCAAATTTAATAAATATCTTTAAAAATCTTAAAATTTTCTTTATTAATAGAGATAATAAAAAATTATTATAATACTATTAGTGTTTGATATAGGTTGCGCTAGATATATATATAAAATCTTTAGGAGATATACAAGAATTACTTGAATAATTACTAATTTATAAAGGTAAAAAAAAAAGTTTTCATAGATTTTTTAATTATCAATAGGATAATGTTAGATATTTAATAATAATTAATAGATTAGATTATATATAATAATAGATCAATAGATAATATTTAGAATAAAAATTTTTTATTTTATAATATAATTTTATAATATTTCAAAAATAAGGCATGCTGTATTGGAACTGGTACCAGCTGTAGAATGTGATTTTGCGGGCCTCCGAGGTTAGGTATTGCCTCTAAGGTCTGCTAGAGGCAAGTTGACCTCCTGGCCTCCCTGGCCTCCGAGGTCCGCGAGGTCAACACTTCTTTTTGCTGATGTTTGGTATAATTATTATTTTTGATTTCTAGATTATTAGCTCAATCTCTTAGTCCTTTCAGAATAGGTTTGAGAAAAAATATATAGAAAATCTTATAAATTCTTATATTTCCTAGAATTAGAAGTTTGAAGATATTATCGTTGAGTTTTCAAATAATTCAGTAAAGTCTAAGTTTTTAGTAATCAAATTTCTTATTTAATTATTTTATTTTAATATTTTTTGTAAGTAGATATGTTTTATTTCCTTTTTTAAAAATTAATACTAGGCTTCTTATTTTGTTGTAGTAATATAATATTCTTTTATTTATAAAATCTATATTATTCTTAAATTATTCATAAAATTTTTGTATATTTTTAATATATTTTTTTACTTCTAATACTGATTTTTTTGGTTTTATTATTAATAGGATTGTTATTGGGTTTTATTCACGCAAGACTTCATGCAATGTAAACTTCATGGTTCCATTTTTTGATGTATTGTGGATTAATTTGGCTATTGGTAGTAAAGTTATTTAATTTATTTGCTAATAGTTAAGAAAAGGTTATAAATATATTTTAATAAATTGGATATATTTTTTTAATTATTTGTCTGTTTGAGCGTGGCTTTTTATTATAATATTAAATTTGGTTTTTCTTTAATTTATTATAAAGTTTTAATACTTATTTTTAAAAATTATATTTTGATTGTAGATATGTTTTTTTTATTATTTATATTGGGAGTATACTCTTTTTAAATATATAATATTAAATTTCTTAGTTTTTTATTTTGAATTCCAAGGTTTTAGGATGCGAATCTTAATAAATTTATAAATTATAATTAAAATTTTATTATAAATTTAATTTATCAATAGGTCGCGAGCTATTGGTATTTTTTAGATAAAATCATATAAAATAACTTGGAATAATATTCTGGGGGTATCATAAGGATATAATTTTCTATATGGTTTATATTATACTAGCTTATTCCTTATATATATATTATAAATTTTAATATATTTTTCAATTTCTTATCTCATTTTTGGCTAGAAATAGTTTCTAATTAAAAGATTTTATATCCATTTAATTTCTTAATATTTATGTATTAGAAAGTTATAATATTAAAATATTAGAAATTACTATATTTTCTTATTAGAGATATAAAAGTGTTTTTTAAATATAATATATTCATCTTTTATAATAAAATTAATAAGTAATGTGTTTAGATTTTAAAAAATTCAAGAGGTTATAAGATCTTTTTCATATAAAACCTTAATTTATTTTTTTAAATCATTCTTTAATTCTATAATTATTATGTTAAAAGATTTGTTGATAGTATAATAATCATTTATTTTTTTAAGGATTACTTTTTTATCTGGTTTGATATTTTTTATTAAATTAGATTTTTTGCTAAAAATATCAATTAAAACATTTTCATTTTTTTTAATAGAAATAATTTTTATGTTATATTTGCTAAATGTTTTTTATTATCAAATTTATTATTATAATAATTCTTTAGTAGTTAAGAAGTAGATAAAATTTTTATAATCTAAAAGAATTGAAAAAGATTCTTTAGATTGTAAATAAACTTATTATTTTTTATATATTTTAATAATAGCTATAAGTCTTTTATTATAAATTAGATATCTAAGTTCTATTATATTAAATTTTTTTAAAAAGTATGCAATAAGGTGCCAATTTTTTTTATTATATAATTAAAATAGGTATATTTTTAATATTTTATTAAATACATTTGTTTCCATTTTTATTAATAATTCTAGGTTGTAGATTTTGAAAATTGGGGTGGAGATAAATGTTTTCTTAAAGATTTTAAAAACTATTTTCTTCGCTACATCTTATATAAATTTAATATCTTTTTTCGTAAAATCCAAAAGTGATATTGAAAGATAACTATATTTTTTAATAAATTTTCTATAATAATTGCAGAGTCCAAAAAATTATTAAACATAAACTATTTTAAAAAATTCAAGTTAATTTTAAATAATTTTTATTTTCTTAAAATTTATTTTAATTTTATTAAAGATAATAATTACTTTTAAATATTTGACTTCAATAATTTTAAATTCTAATTTTTCGATTTTAATTTGTAAATTATATTTGAGGAGTTTGTTAATTATTAATTAAATATATTTTTAATATTTTCTCCTATTTCTATTAAATATGAGGATGTTGTTAAAGTAGATAATATATATTATATCAATATAATTTTTAAGTATTATATTTATAAATATTTAAAATGTTATTAGGGTGTTAATTAATTTAAAAAATATAACCATATATTCAAATAATTTATAGCGACATCTAAATATTGTTTTTTACTTTTTTTTTTCAATTATTTATATAGTATGGTAAGCTCTAATAAAATTAAATTTTATAAATAATTTTACTCCTTTAATTTTGTTAAAAAAATTGCTAATAAATGGTAAAAATACTTAATCTTTAATAGTAATATTATTAAAACTTTAGTAATCAATATATAATCATAATTTTCCATTTTTTTTTAATATGAATAGGATAAGGTATCTTACTAGAAAAATAAAAGAATATATAAATTCTATTTTAAAATTAGTATAAATATATTTTTATAGTATATCCATTTCTTCTTTAATATATATGTAAATAAGCATAAATCTAGAATATTTTTTTTCTTATAAAAGTATATAGTAATCAAAATTAATATACTAAAATAATATTACCTTAAATATAAATTTTTTTACTATTTTCTGTAATTTACTTTTAATCCAGTTGAGTAATTATTATACTTTTAGTATAATTTTTTTAATATAAAATATTGCTTTTTTTATTATATTAAATTTATTATATAATCAATTTTTAATTTTTTTATTAGAAAAATATTCCATATTACAAAGATGTACTTCTTTATAGGTATCTTTTTTCTCATAAAATATTTTGCAAATATATCTTATAAATTTAATATTTTTAATCTTCTAATTAATAATTAGATTATATTTTTTTAGCCATAAATATCCTAAGACTAAATTTATTCATCCTAATAATTTAAAAATATTAATTATAAATTTTTCTCTATATCTATTAATAATAAGATTAATAGTTATTTTATAAATTATAATATCTAAAGGGTTGTTATTAAAAGCTAAAATATTATATATAATTAATTTTTTTATAAATTTCATTTTTCTTCATAAAACATAATCATGTGAGATATAGTTACCTTCTATTCTACTATTAACTAGACTTAGTTCTAATATTCTATTAATAACTAATGGTACAAATAAATAATATTTATTTTTTATAAAATCAAATTATTAATTTGGTCCTTTTTTTTAAAAACTATTACTAGAACTTTTAAGTAACTCCTATTTCTGCAGTATATTTAGTTTTTTATGTAAATTCTTACAACTTCTCTAGTATTTTGGATTATAGAAAAGTTTGACTTGTAACAATTAAAAGGGTAATTAAAAAATTGATAATCTAGTTTAATATAATAATAATAATATTTTTAATTATCTCTAAGTTTTTCAAAAATTAATAATTTTAAATAATCAAATCTATAATTTTCTTTAATGTTAAAGTTTATTTTAATATAATAATTAATATATTTATAGAAAGAGTTTATATATTTTTATTTTATATCATTATTATTATTAATGTTATTATAAGAATAATTTTCTTTATAGAATATTACATTTACAACTAAAACTCATTATTAACAAAATTCATATATTATAACCAAGAAAAAATACTTTTTTAATTTTTATTATAAAAAATTATTATGGGCTTTATACTATAAAATATCTAAATTAGCTTAGATTCAGCTAAAATAATATTTGTAATATAATCATAAATTATCTTCATAAATGGTATATATAAATTCCTTTTTTTTATAAAAATTGTAATTATACTTATAAATATAATATATATCTTATATAAGAATAAGTTATTTTTTTTATTTTTCATTAAACAGATTTTTAATATAATTCCAGTAATTTTTAAAATTATCAACAAATTTCTAATTATAAAAAAAGGCTATATATTTATAAGTAGTGATTTAATAAAGAGTAAAATTATTTTATTTAAATTTATATGTGTAAGATTCTTTTATACTAGTAATATCATATTCTTCTTATTAGCAACAATCAATGCATTTTTTATAATAAACTATATTATAAAATAATTTTCTGGTTCTAAAAATTTAAATATGTTTATATTCTAAATATTAATTAAGTTCGCATATTTGTACGCATTTTTAAAAAAAAGTCATCCAAAACAGCAATCATCCAGTGACTGGAGAAATTGTCTCATATTGGAATCCTTGTTTGGTATAGTATTTTCTTTTATATAATCAAGAAGGAGATTTTACAGCTTCTTCCTATTATTCTTTAATTAATAGAATAGGTAATACAGAGTAAATTCGAATAAAATTATATAGGTTAGATAAAAATTCTACTTTCCTAATGTAATTTCCTAGATTTCCTACATCAGCAAAAAGAAGTGTTGACCTCGCGGACCTCGGAAGCCAGGGAGGCCAGGAGGTCAACTTGCCTCTAACGGACCTTAAAGGCAACACTTGACCTCGGAGGCCCGCGAAGTTATGTTCTGTGGCTGGTACCAGCTCCAGTATGGCATGCCTTACTTCTGAAATATTATAAAATTATATTATAAAATAAAAAATTTTTATTCTAAATATTATCTATCAATCTACTATTATATGTAATTTAATTTATTAATTATTATCAAATACCCAACATCACCCTACTAATAACTAAGAAGTCTATGAAGACTTTCTCCCTTACCTTTATAAATTAGTAATTATTCAAACAATTTTTACATATTTTCTAAAAATTTTATATATATATTTAGCGCGGTTTATATTAGATGTTAGTAGTATTATAATAGTCTTTTATTGTTTCTATTAATAAAGAAAGTTCTAAGATTTTCAAAAATATCTATTAAATTTAAATTAAAAAACAAACTTTTAAAATTGTAAATAGATAATAAACATTTTATCTTAAATACTAATAGATTTTATAATTATTTTTTTATTATATATATTAGACTCTTATTACTTCAAAACCACCTAAAAATATATAATAAACTATAAAAAAATAATAGAATTTAATTATTTAATTAAATTTAGATATTTAACCCTTTTACTATATCTTAAATTCTAATATTATTTAATTAGAATATTGGTTATAATTCTATATATGAATATAGCCTGTAAACAATTGTTAACAGATGATTAGCATTAAATTATTATTAATAAATAAACTTACTTACCTTTTCATTAAAGATATAAAAATATAGATTATTTATAAAATTTAAAAATATTTTAATATATTAGGATTAAGATTTAATATTAAAATTTATCAAATAATAGGAAGTTAGTATAATATTATAAACAATTTTTATTAAATATAAGCAGTAATTTTTAATTAATTAATAAATCTATAAATATATTAATAATTATTAATATTTAAAAATTAATTTAGAATATGATATACCAAATCAATAAATATATATAATAGAGGTTTATTAGAAAAAAGTATTAAATTCTAGTAATATAGTTTAATATTATTAATATTAGCAAATATTTTACCTGTAAATTACTATTAAAAAATAATATCTTTATTTAATTTAAAAAAGCTAAAGTTGGATTCTGTTAGAATATTTTTAATAATTTATTATCAGCTATTAGTAAATACTATATATCTAATATCTATGATTTTTTTAATAAATATAATTAATATTTTAGTTTTAATAGATTTTCTATTTATAATATTATCATGATTAAGTTTAGTATTAGAAAATTTATGTTTATACTTTGAATAATTTCTATCAAATGCTAGAGGAATTAATAGAAATTTAGAAATAATAAAAAAAAGTTAGGAATTAGACTAAAAATCAATAAATTTATTATAATCTTTAATATTTTTAAAAAAAAATAGAGATTATAATAAAAATTATATTAAATATTAAAAATCTAATTTTGATTACTGTAAAAATAAATCTTTATTAAAGCTGATGATTTTTTGTGTTATAGTTGATATTAGACCTTTAATATTATGGGTAATCTTAAAATTTGGATTTCTCTTTAAACAACAAGACATTATGAGTAGTAGTATTAAATAATTATTTTATTAAAGTATGTAAAAGATAAAGGGTGTCCGTTGTCAAACTATGTATATAATAAAGTTAATTTTAAGAAATTAAATAGCTCCTTTTTAAAAAAGGGGTAATTTGTTTAATATACCAAAATTTAAATATAATAGTATGAGTGTACCGCTGCTAACTTAAACAGTGCCAGTGAAGTTCAAAATATTCAGTTTGCCAGCGAATTTTTTGATGTGGTATGCCAAGCACAGGATGACCTCCGACGCCCATAGTCTGACCTCCCACAATCCCTGTCTGGCCTCGCAGCTCCATACATTGACCTCCTCAGAGCATTTTGTTTTTGCTGATGTAGTCATTCATATAATTACCAGAGTTGATTCTGATCATCACAATTGTAACCAATATGTTTTCCTAAAGCAGTATTTCACCAAAGCCAGTAATATTTATTTAAAGTAAATTCAGCTTTATATAGCTAATTTTCCCAATATTCTATAAAGTCATCAATAATATTATTAATAGATATATTATTATCTTCTTTATCTTATATTTAAATTATAAGCATTTGGAATTACTTTATTTTTTATTTATTTTTCTTATCATTGCTTCCCTGATGATTATTAGAATTACATTATTTTTATTGTTTATCCATAGAATTAAAATTCTTCTTTTGGGGTGGTATATTGCAATATCAAGCTATATATCCCTATTTTCCATAATTGTAGTATTCTACTATATTAGATTTCTATTTTTAGATTATATTATTAAGATTTATAGATTTAAATCTATAGATTTTATTTAAAATATAATATCCATTACTATTTTTGCTCCAATCCTTATTAGGTTTATTATTATAATTTTTCCTGTTTTTCTGTTAATTGGAGTTATAATTTTTATAAGATTTATTATTCTTTATAAAATTATTAATTAAATATTTTTTTTTATTATTATTAAAAATTATATCATCAATTTCAATAATAAGTTTCTATACTTTTATATAATTAAAATTAAGGTTTATGAGTTAATGTTTAATAAATTGAATTTAATTATATAATTTTAATTTTTTAAGGATATAATAAAATATAATATTAGACTCATATCCTATTAAAGATAAATATTAATTAAATTATTAGAAGTAGGATTAAGTTAATCTGGTTTATTTAAGAATATTAAATTTTTTGAGGATATTTTTGATTTTATTTATATGTCCACAGTTTTATTAAAGGTATTCTGTGAAGTTAAAAAATGTTTTAAAAAGTTTATATATTAAAAGGGCATCTTCTTTAATATATATATTATTTTTAATAATATCATATTTGTCTTTAAATATAAGGAAAGTATGAAAAATAGTTTCTTTAAGGTATATCTTTGCAAACATTATCTTATATATTTCAATTAGGAATCTATTTGAATAAAAGAAAAAATAATTTCTAAATTAATTAAGGAATTAATTAAGTTTTTTAAATTATCCTCTATATTTGATTAAATCTCCTAATTATAGTATTTTATAAGATTTTATAATAGATTATTTAATTTTATTTCAATTTCCTTGCCCATAGCCAATAGGTCCAGATCTTTTACCCTTATTATTAGATAGGTTGTTAAAGTTTTTTTAGGGTTATTTACCATTTCTTTAAACAAATTATTCTACTATATCATTAGTTCCTTTTATTTTAATATTCTCCTTATATTATTATTAAAAATTATAGAATTTTTAAATTTTGATAATAAATATTTCATTTTATATATAATTATTTAAACTTTTAATTAATTCTATAATTAAACTAAGATTTCTACTAAATCTATTAAAAGTTTACTGTTATTCTTAATTCTTCTTTTAACTTTGCTCAGGGAGTATTTTTTTGATTAGTGTTTTGACTTAAGTTTCTAGGTATTAATATATTTTTTATTTTTCAATATTGTAACTAAATTTAAATTTTTCTATTATTAGTTTTTTAGAAGAAATAGATTTTATATTTAAGTAATTTCTTCTTTTATAACTAAATGTCTGAGTTATTGTGTATATAAATTAGTTTAATTTATAATAAAAATTGTTGAGCTAATAAAAGATTAGTTCTTTGTTATTATCTAATTTATTATCTTCAACATTTTCTAACTTATAGTTTTCTTTTATAATAAAAATTATTAATTTTTATTAATAATTATTATAATACAAATGTTTATATCTTCAAGATATATAAGAGGTAAAGAGTAAATTAGGTATTTTAATATCAGATATATATATAATTCTTCCAAATTAAATTGTATTTAATTAATCAAAGTGTTACATTTACTATCTAAATATCTGGTTAGATATTTTAGGTGGTAATAAATATTATTTAGCTTCTATCTTACAACTTTATTCACTTAAAGTGTAATTCAAAAAAGTATGTATGGGAGAATAAATAATTCTAGAATATTAAGAGTGTAATGATAATAAAGTAATATAATTATAAATTATATTATATTAGGCTATTATACTATTAAATTAATTGATAAAAATTTAAAAAAATTATTATTGTTAAGATGTAAAATTATAGTTATATATATAAGTATATATTTATATATCTTAGATATTTAATTGTTTAATTTAAAAATAAATTAATTAATTAAATATTTAAGATTATTTAATTATTTAATTACTAAAATAGATAAATAACTGAATATCAAAATATATTATCAATAAAGGTATTCTATAGATCAAGCAGGATATTTAGTAATCTATGGTCTGTGGTAAATCCATTAGTTCTGTTTATCATACATAAACAGATATTGGCTACAGCACAGCCTTTGGTAATAGATCAAGTGCTATTGGAAAACATGCTAAAGGGACATGGTTTTCATAGCAAGAAATTAAATAGAATACTTTAACATATTATAATCAGGGTAAGCGAAATCTAGTGCGGCATATTATCAGCTGTCACACGAATATCCCATAGGGGAATTCCGTATGTACCACTAGGATGTCTATGACAATAATATCCCTGGAATATTATTTTAAATTATTTTATATAATTTTATTTAAAGAATATTAATAGCTTATAATGTATTAATAAACCAAATTTATAATAAAATTTTAATTATAGTTTACAAATTTATTAAAGTTTTTACTTTAAAACTTTAGAATTTAAAATAAGGAGTTAAGGAATTTAATTTGTTACATTTAAAAAAATATATACTTTTAGTATAGATAATAAAAAAAATATATTTATAATTAAAATATAATTTTTAAAAGCAAGTATTAAAAATTTATAATAAATTGAATAAAATAGGTTTAAAAACTAATTTATTTATAAAAAATTATATAAACTTTATATTTATAATCTTATTTATTATAAATTAAATAAATTTAATATTTATTTTAATAAAATTGATTATAGTATATTATTTATATAAAAAATATAGATAGAAAGGATTTATAATATTAATATAAATATATTTTAACGATTTTTTCTTATAATTAATTATTAGTGTATAATTTTTTTATATAGTTTGTTTACTATATATATATAATTTACATAAAAAATTAAGTTTTTTAAAATCTATTTTTACTCTAATTTAAGCTATAATATATTATATATAATTCCATCTATAATAGCCTAATTTCTCATACCATTTTAATAATATAATTACCTTAAAAAAAAGTATTCCCATTAATTATAAGATTATTACTAATATTATAAATATAATATATTCTATAATAATCTTAATATCTTCTTTTTTAATATATAAATTTAATTTATAGAGGTTAATTTTAGAGTTTTTGTATAAATATATAATAATAAATTTATCTTATTCAATAGTAATTATTTTATAAATAAAATATATATTAATTTTTTATATAAGTAATTTTTCTATTAAATAAAAGTTAAGTATTATCTTTGATATAAAAATAATTTTATTCATATTAAAATAATAGTATAATGTTTTTATTCTTATTATATTATAATTAAATACAGGAGTTTAAGAGTAATCTGTAAGCTTGATAAAGTGTAATATATTAAAATTAATATATATATTTAATTTACAGTAGTATTTATTTTTATAGATATAGTTATTAGCTTTAGAATTTATATACTAGTATTATATGGTAAATATTATATTCTAAATTTGTTTATAAACTATATGTATATAATATTCTATAGAAATATTATAGTATATAAAGAAAATAATATAAACATAAATTTTAAACTTTAATTTATTTTTATATTTTAATTTAAAATTTGGGAAATATTTTTTGTAATAATATTTAAAATAGTTTATTTTTTTATAATATTTACATAATAGATATATTTGGTAAAAAGGTTTTATAAATTTTTTTAGTATAAAGGGAGGAATTTTAGTTTTTATATATTATTTTTTAAAAGAAGATTCCTTTTTAATTATTAGTAGTATAGTGAATAATAAATAATCTTTTTTTTATAATCTTTTACTACTTTTATTTTTTATAATTATTATTATTATAGAGGTATTTTAATTATTTATACAAAAGTTATATAAATATATTTCTATTATCTTTTATTTAATTTTAAAAGATTTATCGAATTAATTTTTTCAATATATATATTTTTAATACTTATCATTATTATTTATTAATTGGAGGATAAATAGGTTTGCATATAAATTACTAATTGTCTAGTTTAAATATTTTTTATAATGCTTTAAATATAATGCTAATAAGAGTGTTATTATTAAATTTTTCTAGAATTATTGCTCATTTTTCTTTTTAAATATTATTTATTTGGTTAATGTAATTAACTATAGTATTATATGAAGATCTTTTATAAATAATTTTTAAGTATATAGCTTCCTTTGAAATAAATTAATAATAATATATATGTTTAGATGAAATTTTACTTAAAATATATTTATTATTTTATATGATATTAGATATTATAGTTTATAGTAAAGTTTTTTATATATCAAAACTTTAATAAATAATTTTATTATTTTACATATATTATATTATTTTTTATATAATAAAAGATTATATATACTAATTTTATTATTAGTAATTAGGAATTATTGCTATATTATCCAAAATAGTATAATTAACTTTGAAAGTTTAGAAATAAAATCTCTAGAAATACTAATAGTCTCTAAATTATTAAAAAAAGATAGTATAATAATATTTACATTTATAGCTAATACAGCTGGAAATATTATAATAAATAATATTATTAGTTTAGAAGAAAGTATAAATTTTAGTAAAAAATTATTAAATACAATATTATATTTTATCTGTAAACTTAAATATTTGGTGATAGCCTTAAATCATATATAGTAATTTATATTATTAAAAGTAAGCTTTAAGATAATTTTATTAAATAATATAATTTTTAATTATTTTTAATAGAATAAGTTTAGGGGTAAATAAAAAATATATTAATTGATATATATATAATCTAAATATATATAAATTAAAAATTATATAATTAAAATAATTATAATATATTTATTATAATTTTAAAAGCAAACTAGTGCTAATAATATGTTAATATAAAGGAAAATATAATAGTAGTTATATATCTGTGACTATATATAGGTCTCTAATATAAATAATATAAATATCTTAGGGTTTACCACCGCGGTAATAAGAAATCTTTATATCTATAATATAGCTTCAGGAGGTATAATAGCGTGAGTCCCACGTCTCACGTAATGGGGAACATATGAGACTAATAGCAGTGCGACCCGGCAAGCGCCTTATACATATATCGTTACATATTCTAGGGAATTTAGCGCCGAATTCTCAACACTCAGACACAGTAGGCTCGCTGGCCTATGTTCTACGTTAACTAGTTGATTTTTTCGAAACGGGAAGTCTCGGGTTATCTGTTACGGTTAGTACTCCGTGGCAACTGTTAAAACTAAATCCCGAGGATTCCATCCAAACTGGGATATTATCTCCCGTAGCCCCAGCGCTTTAGTTCTTAAAAGTTAGGATAAATCGACTATGCCGCTATTATTTAGCCATTTCCCGCTTATCTGCAAATGTTGCAGGGAAACTTCCTGCAAAAGACCGGTTGAGAGAGTTTTATTCTTTCCTTTCCGGAGCGAAATAGATTTATATGAGTTTCTTTTTGAAAGATTTAGATTATTAACTGATTTCAAGTAATCAGGATATCGGCGTGAAGAATCCCTTCTGTCTTTTACGGGTTGTCCGGCCCATTTGGCCGACACAACTTGACTTTGGCAACATTTGTGCTGCGTCATGCTAGGGTAATATGGTAGGTAATTTAAACTCTTATATATAAAACTTTAAGGAGGTAGTTGGTTTTTATCGAGCGAACAAAAGGAATTTCGGATCAATTTCAGCAGCTCGAATCCTCTTTGATCGGATATTCACCTCTAGTACCATTTTTGGTTTCCTTATTTTCGTTCAAGATGAGATTAGGACGACAAAATTTACTGTATCTGGCTGCTGCTATCCAGCTAGCACATTCGCAACAGACAATTTGGGGCCAATGTGAGAACTAGAAGGCTAAAAGGGAGACATCAGATAAGCTGACACGTTCTGTAATTTTAGGCGGCGGAATCGGCTATAGCGGCGCTACGCGATGTACGGCCATCGCAACCTGCAATTCATTTAATCCCTGTAAGTCACTGTCAAGCATTTATAGTCTTCTTTAGTGATTAAAGCCGCTAACCCTTGATGTATAGATTACTATCAGTGTATTCCTGGCCCAACAACCATAGACCAACAAACACGAACAACTGCTAGTAGGAAGACGACGACAACCACCACCATCACCACCACCACCACTAGAACCACATCAAAAGCAATTTCACCTACCACTCCTACAACAAAGTCTGCTACTACTGCAGCTAAATCTACCATATCGAGTAGCACCGCTAAGCTCACTACTACAACTACTTCAAAGTCGCCCTCTACTACATCTCGAACAACTGGGATCTGTCCGGCTGGTTCGTTCACTTCGGTCTCTGCTTCTGCAGCATTCGCTAGTCTTATGCCCGGGATCAACATTGGCAATACCTTTGATGCTATTCCAGATGAAACCAGCTGGGGGAACACCGTTACACCTGCAAATCTTGATACAATCGAAACTCGAGGTTTCAAGTCAGTCCGCATTCCCATTACATGGGAATATCACCTGATAAGCCAAAGCCCATCGTGGACAATCAACTCGACTTGGCTTGACCGAGTCGAGTTTATTGTCGACGAAAGTCTTAAACGTGGCCTCTGGACCGTTGTCAATATCCATCATGACTCCTGGATCTCGTTTGACATAGGTGCAGTAAATGCCAACTACACGCTGATGAATGAGAAGTTCTCGGCTCTATGGTTCCAAATCGCGGACCGTTTTAAGTGTAAAGGTGAGCGATTGCTATTCGAAGCTATCAACGAGCCTGGAGGTTCGACTCAAGACCACGCAACCCAACTTAATACAATGATGGGCTTGTTCATGACTTCTGTAAACAATGCTGGGGGTTTTAACCCCAAGCGAGTTCTGGTATTGAACGGTCTCGGCATGAGCATGGAAAAAACCGAACTTTGGTTCCAGAGACCGACCTTGTACCCAAATCAACCATGGGGGCTTACTTTTCATTATTACGGGCCATACGACTTTATTTTTGGAGCTTGGGGTAGGACTATTTGGGGTACTGAGGAGGACAAAGCCGCAATCGAAGCTGAATTTGCAATGTGGAAGGGTAATTTCACCAACATCCCTACTTTTGTGGGAGAGTGGAACGCAAGTCCCAAGAATGTTGAAAGAGCAGCTGGGTGGAGGTATTATGATGCCTTCACGAAGCTCTGTATCAATTATGGGTTCTCACATATAATTTGGGATGCTGGTAACGATAACTTGAACCGTATTACCAATACCTGGTTTGAACCTGCCACTCAGAGCATTCTTATGAATGCTGTTGGCGGGAACGAGAACGTACTCGCCGACAGCACCCTAGACGGCAGTGCGACCACTCAACTGTCTTCGGCATACCTTTACCATAAGGTCGGGGATGCGGTTACGGATACAAACGTAACTTATATCAACACCAACTCTGCGCCGACTTCTATCAAGTCCTCTGCTGGGGTGAATGTTTTTGCGAATGAACTATCTAACGTCATATACTCTTCTGGATTTGCCGCTAAAACGGGTGTGCTCACATTCAAGAAGGCTTATCTTTCAACCCTGATTAGCTCTAATACACCTGCCGGGGTTTTGGAAACCTTCACAGTCGGCTGGATCACAGGGACGGAGCTTACGCTCAAGATCGTTGCATATGCAGCCCCAACTGTTTACCAATCAAGCTTTGCAATGAAAAATAGTGGCGATTTGCACATCCCCGTCAGCTACGCCGGTCTGCAGTTCCCCGCCGCTGTCTATGGTGAGTATGATGACGCTGCCAGAACGTATGTCTCGGATGATTGGACAGTATGGCTCGGACCTCTGCAAAAAGGGAGATGGGTTTCCGGTAACTGGGGCTATGATTCGAGCAGTTTAATTATATATGAGAGTGGTTTATCTATTATACGATCAAAAGCTCCCGCAGGATCAACGAAAGTCATCATCGCCTGGGAGTTCTTTCCAAGAAACGGTTTTGCACCAGGGAGCAATGCTCTTAACGTTACTATTACTTTGTAAATAGTTCTTCTCATTCTCAGCAAGAGTTTCTACGATTGTTCGTATGTACACATGTGTTTTTCCCCCTCCTATGACAGAATAATTTACTGTGTCAGCAAAGAAATTTCACTAGTTATGCATTAGATAACAAATATTTGGTATCGACTGTTGTATTCTGATATATATTGACTAATGGATGTCAATAAATAGTGTTTTTTTGGAACAAGTGCCGTAAAGATTAGCGAATTATATACTATACCGTGAAGCACGCGTGCAAGAGCCAAAATAATTTTATATGAATATAACACAGCAAGAAATAAGACATGCAAGTCACGGTAGCAAAGATGTAAAGGGCTATTGGTGGCGATGGGCTGTTGCTCTTGCTGAAATACAATGTGACAATACTTTTTGGAAGCCATCTGGGATGGAATTTTGATATAGGAGGAGAGAGTTAGAGAGGAGGAGACCGTGGACTACGTCTTGGAGTAAAAAACGTGTTGACTCGGCGGTTAGAGGGTGAACTCAATAATAGTGGGATAGACTATTTAAAGCTCTGTGGTGTAATTTTAATCTCGCAGTGGTATCCACGCGGGTGACAAAAGGAAGAGAACAGGAATCAAGAATTTAGTATGGCTGCTTTCGATTTTTGTTCTCTTTTTTTGTCACCCGCGAGGTACCTTATGATAGACCTGGTTCAACCGGGAAATTATATACCTGGTCCTCCTTTAAAGTCAACCCCTCTCCGCATTTAAGAATCCGGCTGAACAAAGACTCGGCTGTGGAATTCGGGTCTGGGATTCAAGAGCTAAAGGAGGCGTTTTTAGACTCGGCCGCTTATAATGCAACACAACCCAGGCATCGGAAAAAACAATTTTTACAACCGGTCGGTTCGTGAGCCGAAATAAACGAAATTGAAACCTAGTGAAAAGGGCTTAAAGGGATATTCTATAGAGGACTTCATGCAACGTGTGGCATTTGCGATTGCCATCCTTAACGGTCAGCCCGGCTGTCCACGTTCCCACGTTCCGGAACTTGCAGCCGTTCAGAAAGCTCCGTAGCCGCTAGAAGGGTGGTCGGACGATGTGGTAGGCTGCACCTTACAGAGAAACCTGTTTATATAAGAACCACATTATTTTCTCATTGAAGTTTGTAAGATAGTGGCAAATGTATGCATACGTAGGCCATTGATCCTCATTATCAGCATTTCCACACTTACAAGTAGACTACGATTAGATTCATCATGAGAGGACTACTTTACCCCTTGCTGGCATTGACTGCTGTCGTCAACGGTGCCTCCTTGCAGAGTGTGAGTGGATGGGGCTCCAATCCTTCTGGCATCCAGATGAGCATCTACGTCCCGGATAGATTGGTGTCGAGGCCACCTGTAGTCGTCATAGTAAGTAATCCAAGATACCCCTTTCCAGTAATGATTCTGATCTATTGTTTAGTTGCACGGCTGCGGAGGGACCAGCCAGCAAATGTATTCAAGTTCCAACTTTCAAACCTACGCTGACCAGTACGGATTTATTTTGATATACCCGAGCAGTAACACCAAACAAGGAATAGCTTGCTAGGATAATCACACACCTCAAAGCCTCACACATGACGGAGGTAGTGATACACAAGGTATCTCCCAGCAGGTCCATTACACTTTGACCAAATACAACGGCGATCCCGCCCGCGTTTACGTAATGGGATTCTCGTCCGGCGCGATGATGACGAATGACTTGGCTGCCACTTATCCTGATATATTCGAAGCGGGTGCGCCATTTTCCGGTGTTCCGGCCCCCTGCTTTGCTGGCTCGGGGTCCTCAAGCCCAGCAGCTTCCAATACCACTTGTGCATCAGGAGGGGTCATAAAATCCGCCCAGGATTGGGGGAATTACGCACGAAACGCCTATCCTGGTTACAACGGCCGTTGCACTCGCATGCAAATTTGGCACGGGGCTGCTGACACCCTTGTCAAGCCTGCCCTACTCCAAGAAGAATTGAAACAGTGGAGCAACGTCCTCGGTTTATCGCTCTCATCAACGCAATCCAATAATCCAGAGAATGGATATACCGCCTATGTTTATGGAGACGGGAAACAGCTCGTGGGATACCTGGAAGCCGGAGCCGGCCATGGCGGCGTTCCGTACCACGAGTCCATGGTTTTGAGTTTCTTTGGCGTGCTCATAACTCCATCCACATCGACAACTCTCTCTTCAACTACGACATCCACCAGAGCGACAACTACTCCGGCTACAACCACAAGAACTACTACTACTACAACAGTGATAATAACCACTAGAGCTACTATAACCATTACAACCACTACAATAACGAATATAGGCCCCGGTCAGTCGAAATGGGGACAATGTGGTGGAATTGGTTGGACCGGTCCAACCGCATGTAGTGTCGCCACCTGCTCAACCTTAAACCCTTACTATGCTCAATGCTTGTAGGGATGGGGATTCGATCCAATTTTTGCACAAGTAGAGGAACTTTGATACTCCTGTTCTTTCCGTTTCCTGTTCTCCATTCGTGTAATTCAACGCAGGAAGTCTTAATGGGATTATGAGGTATTTTATAAAGTTTTTTTGTATGAGTGAGAGCTCATATATAAATTGAAACTTTTTGTCTCGCTAGAGTTTAGTTACAGACCTTTACCCTCAAACCCTCGCGTTATAACAGCCTTATAGTGGGACTGTAAAAATATCTAAGAATCTGTTAAAGTTATTTTGTAAACAACTTATTAAAGGCTATGCTATCAGCTATTAGATTAGGTTTCTACCGTTTTATTATTGGTTGTAGACCAAATTAATAAAGGAACATAATATATAATACATGAGGGGGCATTTCTTCGAGCAGAGGTTTTTATATTTCGCCAGGCCAATAACATGCTAAGTAAGCGCTAAAGGGCAAGGAAAAAATGCTTATAGAATCGATAATTCCTCTTTACTGTATAAGCTGTATGCGAGAAATTGGAGCAAATTAATGTGGATAACTAGAGACACAAGATACCTGTTGAAATAATGCCGTCGGGTGGGGATGGCTCAAGATCATAGTGTTGTCAAAGGTGCGATAAAGTTGGCCATAATGTTCGAATATGTAAAGAAGTAAAATCATAATTTAATTAACCTACCTATATGTTTATAGTAATATAGAGCAGGTTTGGTGGTTGCATCAATGGTTTTTGTATGACTAACGTAATACTAGCCCAATACACACCCTTGAATAGTTCTCTGACACATTGCTTTTTTGGCTCAGAAAGTCGGATAATATTCTCCCGAAATATAGAACCCATGGTTGTATTCCTGGCTTACCAAAATATGGAATCGGCAATTGTGCTCGGGATTATCTCGTGTCGCAGAAAACGGAGCCAAGGAATTCTGATAAATTCCTCTGAATCCCTGACGACAACGGGCTTGGTCCAACGGACTTGGTCAATGATAATACCCCATTCCGAGCATAAAAACCCAAACGCCCAGTCTCTAACGTTTGAAAATTCTTTTCCATTTCCTTTTGCCGCCTTGGAATATAGAGCCAAGATGATCTGTCGCGGAAAAGAAAAAATATCACCGAAAGTGATTACCAATATAAGCATGTTTGGTATCTCGGATTTGACTATTTCGTCCACTGATTTAAACTTTTGGCTAGGCTTCTTTGATAGAAATAGGATGTATGCGCACTCATGGGATTCACGATCCCGAGATTAGGAGAGATTATCAAAATCTAATAGATATGCACTGGAAGGAGTACTAATTTCTTCCCGTCTGGGTGAATGTTTTTTTACTGTAAGACTCTGATCTTTTTCCCACAAATTCAGCTTCACTCTCACAAAATTTATGATAAATTATGTATATTACCTTACAATTATTAAATCATTTTTATTATTAGATAACAGTAATATTTTACTACAGTAGTATATAAACCACAATAAACAACAAGCTGTGCTGGCAGAAGTAACAATACATTGTTAAAGCATAAACATATTAAACGCCGTTTTTAAGCCGTTTTTAATCATTACTTTAGTTATAAAATAATTAGATAAGCAAAACCATAGGCATAATCTTGTTTGAGGAGGGTACTGTTTACAGAATCAACTGAAAACAGTTACGATTGTTATATAACAACAAGTAAATATGGGAATAGGCATTACAATAAGTATAGTAATAAGCAACTGCATGACGGTACGTGTAGCCATTATACAGTCGGATAGCTGTGCCGCCAACGGCAGCCCTTTTATTCTTTTTGTAGTTTCTTATTATTATTTACTTACGCTGCCCCGAATCAGGCACCTTAGGCTGAAATGCGAAGCATGCTTCTTGATGGGCGGAAGCGAAGGCGCGTTCCCGACGGGGTAATATGGGGTTGGAAATATGCGGAAGCGATATTGCCGTTTCTCGACATATACACAATGTGGTCTGAGATCTCTTTCTATGACTGACTGGTATCCTAATTTATCTGTGTAGGCTTGGTATAAAGATCGCCATCCAGCCTTCGGACTGGAACCTCAATTTTCTATAGACTGCAAACCTCCTCGCGCGGACAACTTTATACAGATAATAGGATAATAACACTTAGCAATCTCTCACCTCTTGTCTGTCTCTGTCGATAATGAAGTCTATACTCTTACACGCCTCGGCGCTAGCTGCTCTTGTGCAGGTCGCATTCGGACAACAATCTTTGTGGGGTCAATGTATGCTTGCAAACCTGTTTCAATGGAATAAATCATGAATAACATATCGTTTTAGGTGGTGGCATCAGATGGACTGGACCTACTACATGTGTGTTCGGCGCATGCTGCGTTTCCCAGAACGCGTACTACTCCCAATGTCTCTCTGGTAACTGCAACGGAGGGGGCGGCACAACTACAATGATCACCACTACTAGAGCTGTTACCACAGGCGGAACAACGACAGCCACCGGTGGCAGCACTGGCGCAACTTCTCTTTCACCAGGATGTGGTAAAGCTGCAACTTTGACCAGCGGCACAAAGAGCATTACTGTCAACGGCAAAACACGACAATATATCCTCAGAGTCCCTAATAACTACAATCCAAACAGTTCTTATAAGCTTATCTTCGCATGGCACTGGCTCAATGGCAACATGCAAGACGTTGTCAATGGTGCTTACTATGGTATGCAGGGTCTTGCTTCTGAAACGGCGATCTTTGTCGCTCCAAACGGTATAAACAACGGCTGGGGTAATAGCGGTGGTGAGGATATTACATTCTTCGATCAAATGCTTCAAACTATTGAAAACGGACTCTGCGTCAACCAGAAGAAAGTATTTTCAGCCGGTTGGAGCTACGGAGGTGCCATGTCCTTCTCCCTCGCATGCTCCCGAGCAAGCGTTCTCCGCGCCGTCGCAGTCCTCTCCGGAGCCCAATTAAGCGGCTGCAGTGGTGGCAACGACCCAATGGCCTATTTGGGTATTCATGGAACTCACGACTCTGTTCTCGACATCTCGCAAGGCCGTAGTCTCCGTGATAGATTTGTGAGGAACAATGGGTGCACTCCGCAATCGCCACCAGAGCCAAGTCTCAACAGCCGCACACACATCAAGACTCAATACAGTGGATGTAGGGCTGGGTATCCAGTAACGTGGATTGCCCACGACGGCGATCATACTCCTTCCCCAAGTGATGGAAATAGCAGTTCATCCTGGGCTCCTGCAGAGATCTGGAGCTTCTTCAGCCAATTTTAGAAGCCTTTCCCTATAGTATCTTTATAACAAACCACAAATATTTCTTTTCTTCTTCATTTGTAAATCTTGAATATAACAAAGGATCCATTTTAGATTAAATTCTTGATTAAATAACTTATCTTAAGTTAAAATTTAAATTAATTTCTGCTAAATTAAATTTTAGTAGTTAAACTAAATTATTTTGAATTGTGTTTAAAACTAAGGCGGGGTAAACCTAGCTATTATTCCAGGTAAGAAAACCATGCCTTTTTAATTAAATAAAAGAAAAATTAGGGTGGGAAGATAATAAATATCTATTAAAAAATATTTATACCGCAAGATAGCCCTAGGTTTCTTAATAAAAAATTAAAATAGAAAATCTATATGTCATGCAGTGCCCTCTGGCGCTGGCCACTACACTAAAATGCAAGTTACCGAGTTGTCCTAACTCGGTGCCAAAGACTATATAAATGCGACCATGACAGTCCTCATCCTGGGTTCCTGTCATGACACTATATCTTTTTAGCAAGTAATTAATTGAAATCAAAAAGATATATATATTAATATATTTTAAAAAATTATTAAATATTATAAAAAGATTTATTTTAAAAAATATATTAATATGTAATATAAAATAATTTAAAGGTTTAATAATTATTTACATTTAAATCCTGATAAACTTTTAACACGTGATTAAAAAAAAATTAATTAAAATAAAATAATTAATTAATTAATTAATTAATTAATAGATAAATATTATTTTTAATAAATAAAACCAACAAATAAATAATCAATTAATTTGTCACAGACATCCCAGCAGTACATACGGAATTCCCCTACAGGATATTCATGTGACAGTTGATAATATATCACACTAAATTTCGCTTACCCTAATTATAATATCTTAAAGTATTCTATTCAATTTCTTGTTATGAAAACTATGTCCTTCTGGCATACTTTCTGATAATACTTGATCTGCTATTAAAGGCTGTGCTGCAATTAATACCTGTTTGTGTATGATAAATAAAATTAACAGATTTACTGTAGACCACAGATTACTAGATATTCCGCCTGATCTATAGAATACCCCTATCAATAATATATTTTGATATTCAATTATTCACTTATTTTGGTAATTGAATAATTAAATAATTTTAAGTATTCAATTAATCAATTCATTTTTAAACTAAATAATTAAATACCCAAGATATATAAATATATACTTATGTATATAACTATAATTTTACATTTTAACAATAATAATCTCCCTTAGATTTTTATCAATCAATTCAATAACACAATAACCTAGTATAATATAATTTATAATTATATTACCTTATTATTATTATATTCTCAATATCCTAGAACTATTTATTCTCCCATACATACTTCCCTAAACTGTACTCTAAGTAAATAAAACTGTAAGATAGAAGTTAAATAATATTTATTATCACCTAAAATATTTAGCTAAATATTTAAATAATAAATGTAACACTTTGATTGATTAAATACAATTCAATCTAAAAAAATCATATGTATATTTAATATTAAAATACCTAATTTATTCTTTACCTTTTATACATCTCAAAGATATAAACATTTACATTATAACAATTATCAACAAAAATCAATAATCTTTATTACAGAAAAAAACTATAAATCAGAAAATATTAAAGATAATAAATTAAATAATAATAAAAAATTAACCTTTTATTAATTTAATAACTTCTATTATAAATTAAACCAATTTGCATATATAGTAACTTAAACACTTAATTATAAAAAAAGAAATTACTTAAGTATAGAATCCATCTCTCCCAAAGAATTAATAATAGAAAAATTTGAATTTAGTTATAATATTAAAAAATAAAAAATATATTAACACCTAGAAACTTAAATTAAAATACTAATCAAAGAAATATTCCTTGAGTAAAATCAAAAGGAGAATTAAGAATAATAATAAACTTTCAACAGATCTAACAGGAATTTTAGTTTAGCTATAGAATTAATTAAAAATCTAGATAATTATATATAAAACAAAATATTTATTATTAAAACTCAAAAATTCTATAACTCCCAACAACAATATAAAAAGAATATCAAAATAAAAGGAATTAATAATATAACAAAATAATTTATTTAAAGAAATAGCAAATAATCTTAAAAGAATTTTAATAATCCATTTAATAATAAAGATAAAAGATCTAAACCCACCAACTATAGGTAAAAAAATCAAAACAAAACTAAATAATTTGCTATAAAATTTTATAAAATATTATAATTAAGAAATCTAATTAAATATAAAAGATAACCTAAGAAACTTAATCAATTCTTTAACCAACTTGAAAACTATTTTTTCTTTTATTTAAACAGATTCCCAATCAAAATGTATAAAATAATATTTATAAAAATATATTTTAAAAAAATTATTCTTTATACTTTTTTTATATTTAAAAATAAATACAATATTATTAAAAATAATATGTATATTAAGGAAAATATTTCTTTGATGTATAAACTCTTTAAAATATTCTTTAATTTTATAAAATATTTTTAATAAAATTGTGGATATATAGATAAAGTTAAAAATGCCTTTAAAAAATTTAACATTTTTAAATAAATTGGATTAGTTTAATTTTATTTCTAATAATTTAATCAATATCTATTTTTAATAAAATATGAGTCTAATATTATATTTCATTATATTATAAAAAGATTAAAATTATATAATCGAATTTAATTTATTAAATATTAACTTATAAATCCTAATCTTAATTATATAGAAGTATAAAAATTTATTATTAAAATTAATAATATAATTTTTAATAATAATAAAAAAGAATATCTAATTAATAATTTTATAAAGAATAATAAATCCTATAAAAATTACAACTTTAACTAATAAAGAAAAAAAAAAATTATAATAATAAATTTAATAGGGATTAAAGCAAAAACAGCAATAAATATTATATTTTAAATAAAATTTATAGATTTAAGCTTATAGATTTTAATAATATAATCTAAAAATAGAAATCTAATATAATAGAATATTATAATTATAGAAAATAAGGATATATAACTTGATATTACAATATACCACCTTAAAAAAAGAATTTTAATTTTATAGATAAATAATAAAAATAATATAATTTTGATAATCATCAGGAAAGCAATAATAAAAAAAATGAATAAAAAATAAAGCAATTCCAAATACTTATAATTCAAATACAAGACAAAGAAAATAATGATATATCTGTTAATAACACAATTAATGACTTTATAGAATATTAGGAAAATCAATCACATAAAGCCAAACCTACTCCAAATAAATATTATTAACTTTGGCGAAATACTGCCTTAAAAAAATATATTAATTACAATTGTAATAATTAGAATTAACTTTAGCAATTATATAAATGACTAGGAAATTTAGAAAATTATATCAGGAAAGTAGAATTTTTACCTGATTTATATAATCTTATCCAAATTCATCCCATATCACCTATCTTATTAATTAAAAAATAATAAGAAAAAATTGTAGAATTTTTTACCCAATTATATAAAAAAGAGTACTATATTAAATAAAAATTCCAATATAATATAATTTCTCTAGTTACTAGATGATCATTATCCTGGATGATTTTCTTTTAAAAATGTGTATAAATATATAAACCTAATTAATGTTTAGAATATAAACACAGTTAAATTTTTGGAATTAGAAAATTATCCTATAATATGGTTTATTATAAGAAATATATTAATTATTACTAATAAAAAAAATATAATATTATAAAAGAATTTTACACACATAAATTTAAACAAAGTGATTTTATTTTTTATTAAATTGTTATTTATAAATATATAGCTCTTTTTTATAATTAAAAATTCACAGATGATTTTGAAAATTATTAAAATTATACCAAAAATTTATCCAGCAAGAAATAAAAAAAACAACTTATTTTTATATAAGATATATATTATATCTATAAGCATAATTATAACCTTTGCAAAAAAAAGGAATTTATATATACCACTTATGAAGATAATTTATAATTATGCCACAAATATTATCTTAGCTGAATTTAAGTTAATCCAGATATCTTATAATATAAAACTTATAATAATTTTCTATAATAAAAATTAGAAAAATATTCCTTCTTGGTTATAACATATAAATTTTATTAATAATAAATTCTAATCACAAATATAATACTCTACAAAAAAAATTATCTTTATAATAATATTAGTAGCAATGATGGTATAAAATGAAAATATATAAATTTTTTTTATAGATACATTAGTTATTATATCAAAATAAATCCTAACACTAGTGAAAATTACAAATTTAATTACCCAAAACTATTAATCCCTGAAAAGTTTAGAAATGATTAAAAATATTACTATTACTATATTAAACCAAATTATCAATTTTTTTATTACTCCTTTAATTATTATAAGTTAGACTCTTTTATAATCCAAAATACTAGAGAAATTATAAGAATTTATATAAAAAATTAAATATATTATAAGAACAAAAACTATTTAAAGATTCTAGTAATAGTTTCTAAAAAAAAAAACCAAATTGATAACTCAATTTTATAAAAAATAAATATTATTTATTTGTGTTATTAGTTATTAATGGAATACTAAAACCAAATTTAGTTGATAATAAAATAAAAGATAATTATATTTCATATAATTATATCTTACAAAAAAAAAAAAAATTTATAAAAAAATCAATTATGTATAATATTTTAGTTTTTAATGATGGTTTTTTAGATGTTGTAATTTATAAAATAATTATTAATTTTATTATTAATGGATATAAAGAAAAATTTATAATCAATATTCTTAAATTATTAGGATAAATGAATTTAATCCTAAAATATCCATGGTTAAAAAAGTATAATCTAATTATTAATTAAAAAATTAAAAATATTAAATTTATGAGATATACTTACAAAATATTTTACAAAAAAAAAGATATCTGCAAAAAGGTATACCTTCACAATATGAAATATTTTTTTAATAAAGAAATTAAAAATTAATTATATAATAAATTTAATATAATAAAGAAAGTAATGCTTTATATCAAAAAAATTATATTAAAAGTACAATAATTATCTAATTAAATTAAAAATAAATTATAAAAAATAGTAGAAAAATTTGTATTTAAAATAGTATTATTTTAATATACTAATTTTAATTATTATATATTTTTATAAAAAAAAAATATTTTAGATTTATACCTATTTATGCATGTACTAAAAAAAAAATGGATATATTATGAAAATATATTTATATTAACTTTGAAATAGGATTTATATATCCTTCCATCTTTCCAATAGAATACCCCATCCTATTTATATTAAAGAAAAATAGAAAATTATGATTATATATTAATTATCAAAATCTTAATAACATTATTATTAAAAATTAAATACTTTTATTATTTATCAGTGATTCTTTTAATAAAATTAAAAAAATAAAATTATTTATAAAATTTAATTTTATTAAAGTTTACCACACTATACAAATAACTAAAAAAAAAGAATAAAAAATGGTATTTAAATATTATTATAGATTATTCGAATATATGATTATATTTTTTGAATTAATTAATACCCCAGTAATATTTTAAATATTTATAAATATAATATTTAAAGATTATATTAATATAATATATATTATTTATTTTAATAATATTTTTATATTCAATAGAAATAAAAAGAAATATCGGAAATATATTTAATTAATAATTAATAAATTCCTCAAATATAATTTACAAATTAAAATTAAAAAATCAAAATTTAAAATTACTAAAATTAAATATTTAGGAATAATTATTACTTTTAATGGAATTAAGATGGATTTTAAAAAAATAAAAGTTATTTAAGATTAATTTGAACTCTTTAAAATAATTTATATTTAATAATTCCTTAAACTCTGTAATTATTATAAAAAATTTATTAAAAAATATAGTTACCTTTCAACATTACTCTCAAATCTTATAAAAAAAAATATTAAATTTATATGGGATGTAATAAAGAAAATGGTTTTTAAAATTTTCAAGAAAGCATTTATTTTTACCTCAATTCTTAAAATCTATAATCTAGAATTATTAATAAAAATGGAAATAAATATATCTGATAGAGTATTAAAAGTATACCTATTTTAATTATATAATAAAAAAAATTGGTATCCTATTACATATTTTTTAAAAAAATTTAATATAATGGAATTTAAATATTTGATTTATAATAAAAAATTTATAACTATTATTAAAATGTATAAAAAATGGTAAATTTACTTACAATCTAAGGAATTTTTTTTAATTTTTTTAAATTATAAGAATTTTATTTATTTCTTAACTATTAAAGAATTGTTATAATAATAAATTTAATAATAGAAGATATTTAACAAATATAACATAAAAATTATTTATATCAAAAAAAATGAAAATGTTTTAATTAACACTTTTAATAAAAGATCTAATTTAATAAAAGATATCAAACTAAATAAAAAAATAATTTTTGAGAAAATAAATAATTATTATACCATTAATAGATCTCTTAATATAATAATTATGGAATTAGAAAATAATTTAGGAAAATAAATTAAAACTTTATATAAAAAAGATTCTACAACCTTTTAAATTTTTCAAAATCCAAATATATTATCTATCAATTTTATTATAAAAAATAAATATATTATATTTAGAGAATATTTTTATATTTTGGATAAAAAAATATAATAATTTTTAATATCTTAATACTATAACTTTTTAATATATAGATATTAAGAAATTAAATAAATATAAAATCTTTTAACTAAAAACTACTTTTGACCAAAGATGAGATAAGAAATTGAAGAATATATTAAAACTTACAATATATATATAAAAAATAAACTAATACAATATAAATTATATAAAAAATTATATTTTCATAATATTTTAAAAATATTATTCCAAATTATTTTATATAATTTTATTTAAAAAATATTAATAGCTTGCAATTTATTAATAAATTAAATTTATAATAAAATTTTAATTATAATTTGTAAATTTACTAAAACTCTTATTTTAAAATTTTAGAATTTAAAATAAGAAGTTAAAAAATTTAATATTATATATTTAAAAAAAATATACTTTTAATATAAATAATAAAAAAAATATATCTACAATTAAAATATTATTTTTAAAAATAAATATTAAAACTCTATAATAAATTAGAAAAAAACCAAATTTAATATTATAATTAAAAATTATATTCAGATAGATGAATAATTAGAAAAATATATCTAATTTATTAAAATATATTTATAATCTTTTTTTGATTATTAGTAAATAAATTAGATAGTTTTACTATTAATAACTAAATTAATTTATAATATATCAAAAAATAGAATTACAAAGTTTATATTGTATGAAGTTTTGTGTAAATAGAATTTAATAATAATTCTACTAATAATAAAACTAAAGAAGTTAATATTAAAAACAGAAAAACATATTAAAAAAATATAAAAATTCTATAAATAACTTAAAGATAATATAGATTTTATTAACAAAAAAATATTATATTATTATAATAAAACAAAAAGCCCAGTATTAATTTTTAAAAAGGGAGATAAAATATATTTATTTATAAAAAATATTAAAATAAAATAATTAAATAAAAAATTTGATTATTAAAAATTTGAACTTTATTAAATTATTTGAAAATTTAATAATAATATTTTCAAATTCCTAATTCTAAAAAATATAAGAATTTATAAAATTTTTTATATATTTCTTCTCAAATCTATTTTAGAAAAATTAAAAAATCAAGTTAATAATCTAGAAATCAAAAATAATAATTATATTAAATATAACATTGATAAATTATTTGATTATAAAAATAACCCTAATTAAGGATTTATATATTTAATTAAATAAAAAAATTACCTAGATAATGATTTATGGTAGTTAAAATAAAATATAATACCAGAATTAATTTAAACCTATTATTTTTAAAATAAGCTTTAATTGGAATAACTATTATTATGAAAATAAGGATGATTTAGAAAAATTTAAAATTAAAATTTGTTAAATTCTAAATTATTAAATCCATATTTATAAAATTAATTTATAAATTTATATAAATTATATACATATACTTTATCCCTTATCAAATAATTATGGAATAAATCTATTGCTGTTACTAATTTTTCTAATATCCCAATTTCTTTATTTAGTGTAGTGTGCTGGGTATCTAAAATCTAAAGATAATTAATATAAAAAATGTTAATATAGACTGAAATTTAATGAATAAATAGTTGAATAGTTAGAATAATAAAAAATTAAATATTTTTATAATAAAATATAATGATGGATTAATTTCAAAAGTTAAAAAATAAAAAAAATAAAAATTTAAATAAATATATTAAAATTTTAAGCATCTTTTTCCAAAAATTGAAAAAAATTTATATTATTTAGAATATTTAAACCAAATATTCCAAAATCTTTATCCTGGAATTAATAAATAAATTTATGAATATAATTATTATTTTATATTTCCGGTTGATTTTTATAAAAATCATTTTTTTTAATATCATCTAATAATAAAATATCCTTATAAGTAATATTCTTATTTTACTTTAAAATAATAATATCTAATTTTTTACAATAATAAATAATTTTAGAAGAAAGTTTTTGTATCTGATCTAAAGCCTTTATTATTTTTATTTAAATTTTAAACATTTTTGTTTAAGAATTAACTAAATCCTTCTTAATTTTACAAAATTCTTATTTTTTAGTATGTTGAAGATTTAAAATTCATATTATTATAAAAAATATTAAAAAATTATATGAAAATTATAGAAAAGGGAATTTATATAATATTATATTATAAATAGTCTTATTTTACTTTAAATATATCAAATAATAATTAATATTTATGATTATATAATTATAAAAATGCTTTATATAATAATTATAAGTAATAATTATAGGAGAATTATCTCACTTAATATTTTAAATAATAATATAATGATAATTGGTAGAAGACTATTTACTAGTAATATTTAAATTATAATATTTTTACTTATAAATTCCGTTTAAATTTATTTGTATTAAAAAAAATATATTAATTATTATAAAAATATTTAATAATTTAAATTTAATTCTAATAAGTCTAATAATTTTGTATATTTATATTTATATTCTATTTATTTAATTATATAAATATATATAATATATTTTTATATAGGAATTATTATATAATATTATATCTTTTATACAAAATCCCCTATATATAAGATTTTTTTATATAAATTTCTTTTAGTAAAATTTCTTATATAGGATATTCATATATAATATATTTCTTATAATATTTTTTTTAAAACTCTTATATAATTATTTTTTATAGGAAAATCCCCTACAGGAATTTTTTTTAAAAAGAGGGATAATGTTATAAATATTTTAGCAATATATATAGAATTCTTTTATAAGATATTTATGTGATAATTAATAGTATACCATATTAGATTTTGTTTATCCTAATTATAATATTTTAAAATATTCTATTTAATTTTTTATTATAAAAATTATATTCTTTTGGTATACTTTCTGATAATATTTAATCTATTATTAAAGGCTGTGCTGCAGCCAATACCTATTTGTATATAATAAATAAAATTAATGGATTTACTATAGATCATAGATTATTAGGTATCCTGCCTGATCTATAAAATACCCCTGTTAATAACACATTTTAATATTTAGTTATTCACTTATCTTAGCAATTGAACAATTGAATAACTTCAAATATTCAGTTAATTAGTTCACTTTTGAACTGAATAATTGAATACCTAAGATATATAGACACACACTTATATATATAATTATAGCTTTATATCTTGATAATGATGGTTTTCTTTAGATTTTTATTAATTAACTCAATAGTACAATAGCTTAGTATAATACAACTTATAATTATATTATCTTATTATCATTACATTTTCAATACCCCAGAACTATTTATTTTCTTATATATACTTCCCTGAATTGTGCTTTGAGTAAATAGAGCTGTGAGACAGAAGTTAAGTAGCGCTTACTGTCGCCTAAAGTATCTAGCCAGATATTTAGGTAGTAGGTGTAACATAATTAAATATTAATAATATTATAAAGCATATAATTATAAAAAATAAAAATAAAAATAAATATTAAAAATAAAAATAAATATTAAATAAATCTTTTTATATCTGAGTATTAAAAACTTAATACTAAATTCCCTAGAATATATAGGAGTAGAAAAAGGTTTAATAGTAAATAATGATAGTAAACTTTTAAAAAAATAAATTCAAATTCCTTTGTTAAAATATCCTAATTAAATGATTTAATCCAAAATTTTATTTAAATTAAAGATAGTTAATAATAATATAATTAATAATATATTAATAAATTATATTAAAAATAATTAGTAATATAATAACCAATTATATTAAAAAATAATAAATAATATAATTATAAAAGAACATAACATCTACCTAATAGTGTGGTAGATTCATTGAATATATATGGGACTTAATAGTGTATATTCAATAATCTTAGAAGAGATCTAAGGGTTACACATCTTATATTCATTATAAAGCGCATAATCCTTCAGTCCCAGTAGTAACCTATACATACATAACAATACCTCAGCTCGGATTATAGCTGCTGACGGCATATTTATAGATAATAATAATAGTAATTATAATATTAGTATAGTTTACAGCGCATAATATCACATGTATAGCAAAGGAGTTTAACAGTATGGTTGTTATAAGTGAAACCCCTAAAAACGGGCCACCCATGCTTACAAGCAACCCTTAACAAATAAGAAAAAGAATATATTATTTAATATAATTCAACAAATTATATACTTATAGATACAAAGACCATATCAGTCTACTCATATTCTTCAAGATCTTCAGGTGCATAGCTTGAATAATACATTATGTGTGGTTGAATATGGCTAGATTTTTGGAGAGGTATCTCTACCTTTATAATAGAATTATTATTTTCATCACTAGATTTTGCCTTATTGGATATTTTAATAAAAGATTATTCTGGCTCCAGCCCTTGCTGTATAGCTATATTTATAAATATAATAAGTTTTTTATTTAAATTTTAGCGCCCTTTCCTTTTTTTAGCTAGTTGAAATTATTTCTAATTTAATCTTTATATTTTCAAGTTCTTACTATACTAAAGTAAATTAAACTATAAATTTGTTTAGCAATTCTAAATTAATAGAGAATAGTATAGGGAGTTTAAAAAAACCCTCTTACTGGACTGGTGAAAATTTTATTTTTATTACCCCGGAGCGGTTATCAATAGATTTTTTTCTTTGAAAATCCCCTAAATCAGGGGTTTTTACCAGAAAATCAAAAATTTGTCTATTAAAATGAAAGATAAAAAAATTAATCTCCTGGAATATTTTATAATAATGAAAATAATATATTTTTAAATATATATTAACAATATTGTAAAGTTGCAGAATAGGCTCTAAAAGCCAGCAGAGGATATCTGCCCTATCAAGGAGAAGTTCATAGTAGAGAAGCTTACACACTTAAATAATATTATAAAAGAGAGAGTAATTATAAAAAGATAATCATAAGAAGACTGTCCCATAAAATTACACTATGGTAAAAAGGTAGTTATTTTATAAAGCTAAAAGTATAATACTATTTTATTATATAATTATAATAAAAGTATAATAATATATAAAAAAAATAAAAAAATAAATAAATAAATAAAAAAAAAGATGCCCACATACCCACTAAAAGATAATATCTTAAAGACTCTACTTATATACATATCTAGAGGAAGAAAATAGGAAAATATAAAAATATTAAAATATAACAAACCAAGCAAATATTAAAAAATAATAAAACTATACCCTTTAGATATTAAGTCTATTTTATTTATTATATAATTCTTTTTATTTTTTAATAATTATTTTTTAGTTATTATTAATTATTATATATATTATAATTTTTATATTAGAAATTAGTGCTATGTTAATATTTATTTATTTATAGGATTCTTAACATTTTCTCCTATTTTTATATTTTTAGTTTTATTGTTACCATCTTTAATACTACCATTTTTAATAGTATATCCATTTTTATTATATAATCAGTATATGTATATAAGGTTACTTTCTAGATTCTCTACTAATAGGTTTTTATTATTTTAAACAAAGGATTATGCCTGGAATATTTAAAAGATTTAATATCATATATTTAATCATCTATATTTAGCTGTAAATGAAATAAGTTATAGGTTTTTGTAAATAATACTACTTTTTGAAATAATATTATATCTTAGAAAGCTTTATAATCATTTTTTAGTATTATAGCAAGATTACACTCTATTTTATTATTTATGTATAAGTGCCTGCTAGTAAATGTATTATTAATTAATAATATATCTATTAGTTGATATGTAGGTTTAAATTTATTATTTAAATACTATTTAAATTAATAGATATTATTAATGGTTATTATTAATAATTTAATTTATTTTATATATATTAATATAAGTTTATCTTAAGTCTTAGATCCTTTATTCTTTAATATTAAATACATTTTGTTAATAGTAATATACCAAGGGAAAATAGTACGGCAGTGGGTGGTTGCATATATAATAGTGTTATAAAATAAATAAGGTATAAAGATATAAGCTTTTTTATATATAATATACATCGGTTCTTATTTACCACACTTTTTCTTATATGTTAATAGGAATATTTTCTCTTTTATATAAATAATAAAAGTGGGTTTTTATACTTTTACTAAATTAGCTTCTATTATATATTTATTATAGTACTACTTTTTTAAAATATTAGGCTTATGGAATCTTTTTATTAGTTTAGTATAATTATTTTTATTTTTGTTATTGGAGTGGTAGAGCACTCAATAGCAGAGGCATCTATTGCCGGGTCACCTGCTCTAAGGAGAGGTGGGCGGTAGCGAGTGCCAAGCCTCGCTACCCTCATGCCTCCCTCTCTCAGAGCATCCTCTAGAATAAAGTCCAGACAAGGACACAACCATTAAGGTATTTATTGCCGTTACCTTAGAAAACTCTATTTATACAATAGAAGGACCTATATGCTTTTATAAGATTATATTTATATAAAGCATATAAGCAGATATTTCTATTATATTATAAAAATAATATATCTCTTTAAAAGGTGCTATTACCTCTTTAATAATATATAGTCTAAAAAATAATATAATATCAAACGCATTCTCTGTAAATCTTTTATATAATATCCCAATGTTTGAATATAATAGTGTGAATTATATATTATAGAGATTAAGTATACTCTTATAAATAAGTATTATTATTAAAAAAGATATTATATTTATTACTTTTGTTAAAGAACATCAGCAAAAAGTTGAGTGCCTGGGACGACCCCTCACCAAATCAGGACGCGGAATTGGTGGTGTCAGACAGTAAATGACTTTTCCAGACGCCATTATTTACTAGTCCCGAAAGAGTGTTGTACACAGACATCATAATTTTAAATAAAATTATAATATAGGCAACGCGACCTTAGGCGACGCAACTTTTGTTTTGATTTATGAACACATATCTCTATTATTATAATAAATAAAGTCCTCTCCATAACCACCTCTATAACCACCTCCATAACCACCTCTATAACCACCTCCATTACCACCTCCATTACCACCTCCATTACCAACATCATTACCATTTCTATTACTAACATTATTACCATTTCTATTGCTAACATTATTGCCATTTCTATTACTAACATCATTACCAACATCATTGCCGTTTCCATTGCTAACATCATTACCATTTCCATTACTAACATCATTGCCATTTCCATTACTAACATCATTGCTGTTTCCATTGCTAACATCATTGCTGTTTCCATTGCTAACATCATTGCTGTTTCCATTGCTAACATCATTGCTATTTCCATTACTAACATCATTGCTATTTCCATTACTAACATTACCATATCCATATCTATATCCATCAAGGCACTATATCTATATCCATATCCAAAAGGGGTACCTGGCACTAGTGTAATACTAGTGCCAGGTACCCCTTTTTTGCGTTAAGTGGATTTTATGCCGTCTGAGATGTTAAAATTTTTGGGTCGTCTGAGATGTTGTATATTTTTAGGTCGTCTGAATGCACCGGGGACGGCCAGTTGTCGTCCTAGGCGTCGTGGCGTCAGACGGCCGGGACGGCAACACTTTTTTTTGCTGATGAAGATATTCATCTGCTAGAAAAACCTCTAAATATAATGTGTCTATTTCAATATATCACACGCGCTTAATTTTTTAAAAAAGAGGGTAATTAAGAGATAGATGCGGTCCTTAAAATTAATATGTTTTTAATAATTATATATATAATTAATTTTTTAGTTTATATTATTAATATATATTTAAAGGATCTTTTTCTTTTTAAAAGTTCTTGTGAAATTATAGATTATTTTTATTAAAAGTTTTATTTTTCTAATAAAAATTTAATCTTTATATTAGAGAATTGATTTTAGAATATAAAAATAATTAAATATAAAATCTTCTATGAAATAGTAGTTAACTTTTTTTATAATTTTAATAAATTTAAAAAAGAGTGTACTCTTTTAGATAATAAAAGCTTTAAAGATTAGAAGTTTTTATATGTATTCTTTATTATCTTTAGAGTAATAAGAAATAATATTATAATACAATTTATTATAGTATAGAAAATAGTTATTATGATTACTAAAAACTAAGATATATATATTTACTAAAAGTATTATATTTACTTTACTAATTTTCTTCTTATAATAAAAAATGAAGAAGATTTTTTTAAAGTAAGGACACCTTTGATAACTATAAGAGTAATTATCTCAGAGAATAGAATAAATAAATATAATAAAAAAACCTCTAAATTCAAATTAATAAACTTTATAAAAGAATGATATATATTTTAGAAAAAATCCAAAACAAATTTCAAAATAAAAAACCTTGATTTTTAGAAAAAAGTGTCAATAATCTATACATGTATTATAAAGAAAAAGGCAATTTTTTCTATTTTAATTATAAAAAAATAAATTGTTTTAAGAAGGATTTTGTAAAATTAATTATTATACTAAATAGTAGTAAATTAATAGTTTTATCCTATTATATTATAGAAAACCTTTATAAATTAAGCCTAAAGGTATATAAATACATTATCTCTATTAGAATACTTTTTAATAAAAAAAAGTATTTAAATTTAGGAGTAAATAACTGGATTTTTAATAATTTATCTCTTTTTAAGACATATTATTTTTTTTAGATTAACAGAAAAATCTTATTAGCTAATAACTTTTATATAAAGGTATTAAATATAAATATTATTTTAATAAAGATTAATATATATATTATAAAAAAGAATAAAATATTTTATACTTTAAATATAATATTAAATCTAATTTCTGTAAGAAGCCTTATTAAAAGAGGATTTAGAATAATTTTTGACAAAACCCATATTTTTATTTAATATAATACCTTTATAATAGGGGTATATTATAAAGATAAAACCACTAATTTTTATAAAATGAAAAATGATACTGCTAATTAATTAATTTTTTTACCTAATAAACCAGAATCAGATTTTATACCTAAAAAATAAATAAAAAATATAATTATAAAAACAACTATTACCAAAATAAATATTTTGGATAAGTATATAATACCTTTTTTTATATTATTAAAAGTATAATATTATAGATTAGGCCACCTCCATCTCAAAGTACTAATTAAAAAAACTTTTATTACTTTTAATATAAAGGATTCTACATCCTTAGATAAAATTAATTATATCTATGAATTATATATCTATGGTAAGCAAACTGTTTTACCATATAAAATACCTACTACTCAGAAAGTTATACAACCCCTGGAATTAATTTATATAGATAATATAAAAAAATTTACTTTTTTTAATATAAAAGATTATACCTCTAATCAAGGTATTATAATCAAACTTAATATTATATATATTTATATTTAGAATAGTAAAATTAAAAAAGCAAATTATTTTATAAAAGATATAAATAATTCTATAATAATAAAATCTAACCTCCTAGAGTATTTCTAGCTAAAAGATATAAAAGTAATAATATATATATTAAATCTTTATTTATCTAACTAAAAACCTGTATTTAAAGAAAAAGAAAATATCTTAAATAAAATATTATATAAATTATTTTATAGTAAAATATCTAAATATAAAAATATTTATCCTTTTAAATATTATATATATACTACTATTTTTAAAAAAAAGAAATTAAAGACTCTCATTTAATACTATACTTAAAAAGATATATTTATCAATTACACAAAAATTATTAATTAATATAAAATATAAGATCTTATAAAAAAAGTAATTATTATAATCAATAATATTAGAATTATAAAAAAATCTTTCCCTACTAAAAATAATTATAATTTTTATTTTAAGAATTGGAAGAAACCATTTTCTGAGTAATTATCATTTATAAAAAAGCCTTTATCATCTAAAAAACTTATTTTTTAAAAGAAGAAGAAAAAGAAACTCTATAATTCCATTAACAAATTAATTACTATTAAAAAAAAAACATTTTTTAATCAAAAAAGATATTCATCTTATAAATTAAAAAATATTTTATATAAAAATTTGCAGCCAATCTTACAATTAACCAGCCTAATCTTACCATTAGCTATTATTAATCCTTAAAACTCCCAAAGATTTAAATAATTTTTAGAGAATATTTTTATAAAACTCCCTCTGTATTATCCAAATATTAGAAATAAAAACCAACCAATAATATCTTTTAAAATTCAGTCAAAAATCTCTATATAAAAGGGTATAATTTTGTAAAAAAAAATAAAAGAAAGCCCCATAAAACAACCTCAAACATAAAAACATATATTATGAGAACAATATCCCTAATAGAAGAGATAGAACTTGTCTTCTTAAAAGATATTCTAAAATTATTAGATACTTAATAATAATTAAAGTTTATTAAAAGAAAGATTATTTTTTTAAAAAAGAAGAAGATTTTTATAAAAATTAACCAAATACTAAAAAAATATAAATATATAAGAATATATTAAATCTTTGAAAAAAAAAAAGAATTAGATAAAAATCTATTTTATAAAGTAAAACTAGTAATTAAAAAATATAAGTAAAGATTTAATGTATATTATATCGAAATATATACCCTTGTAGTCAATATAAAATTATTAAGTTCTTATTTATTTCTGTAATAAACATAGATTTTCATATATATCAGATAAATATTAAAATTACTTTCTTTAATATCATCCTACTTTTATCTAAGAGAGTATATATAGAATTATTATTTGAATATAAAAGTGATAACTTTTTTATAACAATATTTTTTCTTTTAAAATTATTATATAACTTGAAATAAATACCATATCTTTAAAATATAAAATTTTATATATTTCTTTTATTAAAAGCATTTTTATTTAAAATATAATACTTTTAGGCAGATAAATATTTGTATATTAATAAAAATATTATAATTATTATCTATATAAACAATATTTTAATTTTCTCAAAGAATCTTTTTAAAATAGAATAAACTAAAATAGTTCTAAAAAAGAAGTATAAAATAAAAGATTTAAAAAATTTAAAAAAATTCTTTAGTATAAAAATAAAGAAAAATAAAGAAAAAGGATAATTACATATAAATTAAAAAAATTATATAAAAAATATTCTTAAAAAATTTAGATTTTTTAAAATGAAAATATAAAATATACCTCTAATATTAAGAGTATATCTATTAAAAGTATTAATAAATTATTATCTACCAAAAAAATTATTTTTTATAAAAGTATATTAGGAAATACTATATATATTATCTAAGGTATACACCCTAATATAATATATACTATTGTTAAACTAAGCTAATATTTTAGTAAGCTATAAGAAGAGTATTTAAATATTATAATCTATTTTTATAAATATTTCTTAAACTCTATAAAATTAGATATCACATATAAAAAAAAAGATATAAAGTTAAAAGAATATTCTGACACAGATTAAATATAAATCTTTAATTCCAAAGAAATTATAAGCTATTCTACTTTAAAATATATATATAATTTCTCAAATGTAAGTATATTATAATTAAATAAATTATAATTTATAATAACTATCTCTAGTATAAAAGCAAAGGTTATAGTAAACAATCATATAAGAAAAAAAAGAATATAAATCTGTAAGCTATTAAAAGATATACACCAAATAATAGGGTATCCTTTATAATAAACTAGTAAATAACCATTAACCACCCTTTATATAAATAATAAGAATATAATTATCATATCTAATAATTTTGGTAATTAGTAAAAGATTAAATACTATAACATTAAATACTTTTAAATTAAAAAAAAAACTTAAAATAAAGAGTTTATTCTAAAATTTATTCTAATTATTGAAATAATAGTAAATATTTTTATAAAAATATTATTTCTATTTCTACATATAAAGTATATTAAAGAATTAAATATAAGATTTCTAAAAATATAAATCTCTAAAAAAAAATAAAAAACTAAGAACCCATTTATTTCCATATTAAATTATAAAAATAAAAATAAAAAGGGAGAAAAGGTTTCCTAAGATCACCTCAGTAAATCTAAGAATATCAAATTTTAAACAAAATCAGATTCCAAACCCAACAAAACTAATATATCTAGCACATAAAAAATATTTTTTTTCTAAATTTACCCTTTATACTATTATTATCTTTATAGGAGAGGATTTGTTAACAAATATTAATATATATTTTATATATAAAAAAGTAAATATTTATTTTACTTATTAATCACATAATTAATAATTATAATCTTTAGATCTACTAAAGTGTGTACATAAATATAGGTTTTCTAGAATTATATATATTTTTAAATAATAAGATTTTCTACTAGTAATAATAGTGGGGGTAATATAATATTAGGTATAAAAAGAAAAGGTATTGGAAAATTAGCTTTATAAAACTAAAAATATTTAATATAAACAAAGTTCTTTAGAGGGATGATAGTAATAAAAAAAAAATTATAATCTAGAGATAATAACCCTTTAAAAATAAGATTCTTTGATAAAATCCTAGATCACAAGAAATAAATTCCTATCTTAGTGATAATAAAATAAGAAGGTATTGTTATAAAATAAATATTAATAATTTATTTAATTATTAAAACTATTTCTATTTAAAAGATATAAATAGAATAGTAGATTTGTTAAAAATAAAAATTTTATTTATATAAAAATAAGGCTCACATTTTGATTAATTATTTACTAACAATTATATATAATAAATATAGTGGTTGCATTCTAAATTAATATAATACTTTTAATAAAGAATTACCATCTTATAGACAACAATAGGAGCACGAGCAGTATATTTTAACATAAAATTAATAATGTCTGTATTAAAAAAATTGTTGTTAAAAAAAATAATTATATTATTATTAGGAAAAGTAAAGATAACTATTTGAAAAAATATATTAAGTTTTAAAAAAAGGGTTTTTTTAATTTATTAAAATACTTTAATTATATAAAATAAAATAAAAAAAATAAGAGATAAGAAATAAAAATAAAAAATAAATAAAAGGTTTATATATACCAGAGGAATATCTTAAAACATAATTACAATCTATAACAACACTACTATTCTACCTCTTAATTCTAGTAAATTAAAAAGTAAATATAGAGTAATCTAATATTATAATTAAAAAACATAATTATAATAAATTATTAAGTATTAGAAGAAGTAATTATAAAATAAGTTTTAGAAATTAATATTATATATGTAATCTTAAGGAGATTAATAATACTTATTTATAAAGAATATAATATAAAGAGTATAACTCTATGAATAGAATAAATATAGAAATAAAATAGTCTAAAATATAGAAATAACAATTTTATATATAGAATATTAATTATAAATAATCTTTATATTAATTTAAATAAATATACAGTATTAATATAAAAGCTATCCTTTTTATTAATATTTAAAAAAGTATATAATGCTAATATTAACTTATTTAAAAATATAATAATATTTAAATTAAAATATACTCCAAAGAAAATTAGAAACTTGTAAAATCTTTAATAGAAGATTCTTAAGTATAATAAGTAATATAGTATAATAAAAATATTTTACTTGATAAAAAGATATTATTTATAGAAGCGCTTTAATATATAAAATATAATATCATAATTATAAAAGCTAAAGCCATTTTATAAAATATTATGGCTATAATATTATAGAAATTTATAATTTAATAAAAAAGTATTAAGGATTTAAGCTTTCATTATCTAAAAGACACCTTTAAATAAAATTATTATATATAAATAATAAGAAAAGAAATCTCTTCTTATAAGAATATTTAAATTTAATAGAAATAAAAATTTACTAATAAAAAGAATTTTATAAAAATAATAGAGTAAATTTTATAAAAATTATATTAATATCTTATTATTAATTAAGCCGGAATATTATTAGAATGGTAGAGTATTTAATAGCAAAAATATCTATTACTAGGTCACCTGTTTTAAGGAGAGGTGGCAGTGGTAATAAATATCAAACTTCGCTATGCTCATACCTCCCTCTCTTAGAGCATCCTCTAGAATAAAGTCCAGATAAGGACATAACCATTAAGGTGTTTACCGCCGCCGTCTTGGAAAACTCTATTCATATAATAGAGGGACTTACATGCCCTCATGGGACTACGCTTATATAGAGCACACGAGCAGACGTTTCTATCAATTTTCATTTATTATAAATATAATACCTTAGATGAATCCTACTAATTTATAAAGATTTAGCAATTTTTTAGAATATATATCTAAATGGTGGAACCTGGTTTCGTTATTGATTTACTAGTGTTTAATATAATATAAATATATTAATAAATAATAGTTACTATCTGAGCATATAACACAATATGTAGTATAGTAGATAAGATTTTGCCGCACTAATTATTAAGATATATTATACAATTAATTATATTGCTAATCTATATTATTATTAGCAGTTAATCTCTAATAATAGTAAAAATAATCAAATTCTTCCTTTATATAATATTTTAAACAATAATAATTTTTATTATTAATATTACTATTATTTATCAGAGAGGTATCCCGGAAATATATAAATATACTTAATATAATAATTATACTATTATACACCTATTCTACCTACATTTTGCAATTGTTTAATTTTAAGAAATATATAATATTTATAAAAAATATTAAGATAATAAGATATGAAAGATAATTATAATTTTAATTGATATTTGAATTATCTAAGGTTATTATTTGGTTATACAAGGTGATAGCATCAGCAAAAAAAAAGTGTTGTCGTCCCCTCCATCTGACGTCACGATGGCGAGGATGGCAAAAGTTGGTCATCCCTAGTAAATCCAGACAACAATTTAATACATCCTATCCCAGACAACAACCTAACATATCCTATTCCAGATATCAAATATCTAACTATTAGTATCTCAAATTTAATAAACTTTTACTATTTAAGATTTTATTTAATATATAATATCTAAAATATTATAGAATACTTAGCATTTAAAATAAAATACAAAAGATATTATTTCAAATGAGTTATATTATCATCCATCTTAAATAATTATCAATTACTGCTATTTAAAATAATTAGTTATATAAGATGTTTTTAATAAAATAATTTTAAAACAATTCCAAATATTTATTAGTCATTATTATTTAAAATATATAATAATATTATTTATTAAAAAAAAAAATCAAAATATTATTAAATATTATATATAAAATATAATAAATATAATATAATTATAATAAAACACAAATAAACTAGTAATACTAATATTATAATTAGAAATAAAAAAGATGTAGGTTATAAATGTAAACTATTTGTTTACAAACCCAAAAGATTTTTTAAAACTTATTTCTTCTACATTACATTATTATTGATAAGAATCAAATCCAGAAAAAAAAAATCTTATCCTATTTTTTTTAATTTATTGAAAACATATTATAGTAGTTATTATGAAATTTTAATAATTAATAATAAAAAATTAATTGATTAATTATTTATATAATGCTAAAAAATATTAGCTGGGAATATAAATATATGTATATTTTAGAAATAATTAACTTTAGATATTTTATATTTATAAACTGATTGAATTATTCTGGATGTTAATCTTAAATTATTTAAAATTAATAAATATATAAATTTTAATAAAAGTTAAAACATATATTAAAATTAACTAGCAAATTAGAGGATCACAAATTCTATCCAGTAGATATATTATAATATTATTTAATAATAATAGCAGAGAATATATTAGATATAAAATATAATATATATAATTTATATATAATTATTATCAATCTTTAGACATTTGATATTAAGAAATTCTAATTATCTATATATAATTTATAAATAATTTTTTATCCCAAAACTACTTATTAATTAATTATATTATTAAAATTTGGACTTAGATCTCAGTTATAATTTTAATAAATAACATGTTCTTGGCAGAAGTGGGACATCGGCAGAAGTGGGACAAGCAAAATTCAATAAATTCAATATTATTATTAGTAAATACATAAAGAAAAGTCAGGTTTGAATAATATCTAAAGCACTGCCATCATAGCCATTTTTAATTTAAATAAATGGCTTCTTTAGTGCTGTTATTTTTATTTTTATTCATTTTTATTCTACTTTTATTTAATACACTCTGCTTTCTTCTCATCTAACTCAATAATTTTATCATCCTATAAAAATTCAATTTCATAGGTATTTAAAATATAAGCTTTTATTAATCTAAGTTTACTAAATCTTTTATATAATATAAGCTTATTAGTAATATATAATTAGATTATAGTCTCTTATAATATTATATTTTTACTCATAAATTACTCTGTAATCTTCCTAAACTTCTAAATATTAGCAATAGTTAGCGAACTTAATATATAGTTAACTTTAGAGAATAAAATATTAATAATTTATTATACTAAATATAAGTGTTTTAGTGTTAATGGTTCAGATGGTAATAACTTTGGTTTTGATTTTAATTGCTCTGGTTCTGTCTGGTAAGCTTATAACTTAAAGAATACTTTTTTAAGATTGTAAAATATAAGTCTAGTTCTAAGCTATAATATCTTTATTAATTTAGTTAAAATTATATTAGCATAAGCTTCTATTAATAATTTAATAAATAATTATTTATTAATACTAGTGACACCATTATATATAGTATTGTCAATAATATTACAATACTATTTACCATATATTGAATTAAAGCCAATATCAAAAGGCTGTAGCAGATAAATGCTATAAGGCAGTAAACAAAGAATTATAATATTATTGTTATATATATAATATAAAATGAATTAGATTAAAATATAGCTTTTATAGCTATTAAAAAGAAATATATACTATTAGCTTTTACACAAACATTACTAATATATAGATCAAAGAGCTGCTTAAGCCATTAAATCCCGAGATCCACATCCAACCAGCTATTAGATGATATTGCAAGAAGCCAGTCCTAAACTTTATTAATAATTTCCAGAGTATACCAATTAAATTAATAGTATTTACCTTTGAATATAAGTCAAAGTATATAAATATGGGCCACCCCTGGTTTCGGGCCACCGCGTTTTCTATAAAACTCTCTTCACGCGACCACGCGCGTCTTCATTTTATTCCTTATACATCCACCATATTTAGCCAAATAATAGTTTTTTTTTCTAGAAAATCAATTAGAATGGTTAAAATGAATTAATATATAGAAGTCGATATAGCCATTGCAATAGAAGTTTTCTAAAATGGTCAGTTGCTGTGTTATACTACTACTGCCTATAGGATACTGTATACTAAAATGGTCAGTTGCTGTGTTATACTACTACTGCCTATAGGATACTGTATACTACTTTTATAAATCGGTTCAACACCTAACAACCGTATAAAATAGCCTATAAAAGCCAGTAGCGACTTTCTAGAATATAAGAAAAAAACTTTATAAAATAGATTTTATATCAAAAGGCTCTTAGATATATTTCTACACATACATAAATCTAGGGTATTAGAGCCCAAATTCTCCAAAAACAAAATAATAGTAATTTATTAGAGAAATAATAAATTAATAACTTTATATATTATCATTTACTAGTACATGTTAAAATGAAGTTTGGCCATTATATTAACTAGCAACAAATTAATATTATAAATCTAATAAATATTAATAAGCTTTTTAATTTATACAAGATTATATCTTAAATTTTTATAAAATAATAGTATAATACAGATAAGAATAATATAATAGCTAAAATAAATAAAAATAATTTTATTATTAAAAACTCTAATTACTAAGAAAATTAAATACCTATAAAATAAATTATTTACACTTTTAAATCTTATTTATAAAGTATATATTTATTATAGAAATTATATTTAATCCACTAATAATTTTTAACATAAAATCTATCTAAAATTAATAATTTTATATAAGTATATTAAAATTTTTTTTAAATTAATATATAATCTTTTTAAAGCATAATTAAATAAATAATATTATTACTATATTAAAATAATTAATAAAAATAGATATTAATAATTTTTTTAAAATAACATTACTAATAATTAATAGTTATAAATTATAAATAATAAATAAATTTATAATCTAATATTATTTCAATTTATTTATACTTATTTATACTTCTTATATTATTTAGCTATTAGATCTGGGATATTTTTTAACTTGAAAAATTATATATTAATAATAGTTTAGCTAGTTTATAAGTATAATTAATATTATATATATTAATAAAGTATTATTCTTTTAATTTTATACTTAGGTATATATAATTGTTTTTATAATTAAGAATATTATTATAGGATAGAAGATAACTAGGCTTTACCCCTGTAATTATTATAAACTTCTGTAAAATTATTAAATAATAGTCCAGCGGCTATCTACCCCACCCTCTTAGCTAATCATTAATATTATAATTCTTATAAAAAACTAAAATATTAATTATATATTTAAATCTTTTATATAAAACTTCTTTATATAATTAATAATTTACAAAATTAATAGAAGCTTTAATAAATATATAATTTATTTTATTTTAATATAATAGGTGTCACAGACATCCCAGCGGTACATACGGAATTCCCCTACAGGATATTTGTGTAACAGCTGATAATGCGCTGTACTAAATTTCGCTTACCCTAATTATGATACCTTAAAGTATTCTATTTAATTTCTTGCTATAAAAACCATACCCCTCTAGTATATTTTCTAATAGTACTTAATCTGCTATTAAAGGCTGTACCACAGCTAACATCTGTTTATGTATAATAATAAAACTAATGGATTTATTATAGATTATAAATTATTGAATATCCTACCTGATTTATAGAATACCCTTATTAATAATATATTTTAATATTTAATTGTTTATTTATCTTGGTAATTGAATAATTGAATAATCTTAAGTATTCAATTAATTAATTTACTTTTGAATTAAATAATTAAATATTCCAGATGTATAAATACATACTCATATATATAATCATAGTTTTATACCTTGATAATAATAATCTTCTTTAGATTTTTATTAATCAATTTAATAATACAATAGTCTAACATAATATAATTTATAATTATATTACTTTATTATTATTATATTCTTAATATCCTAGAATTATTTACTCTTTTATATATACTTCTCTAAATTATATTCTAAGTAAATAAAACTATAAGATAAAAGCTAAATAATATTTGTTATTACCTAAAGTATTTAACCAGATATTTAGGTAGTAAGTGTAACATTTTGATTGATTAAATATAATTTAATCTAGAAAAATTATATATATATCTGATATTAAAATACCTAATTTATTCTCTATCTCTTATATATCTTGAAGATATAAGTATTTATATCACAATAATTATCAATAAAGATTAATAATCTTTATCATAAAAGAAGATTATAAGTTAGAAAACATCAAAAACAGCAAATTAAATAATAATAAAGAATTAATCTTTTGTTAATTTAATAATTTTTATTATAAATTAAATTAATTTATATATGTAGTAACTTAGATACTTGATTATAAAAGAAGAAATTATTTAAGTATAGAATCCATCTCTCCCAAAGAATTAATAATAAAAAGATTTAAATTTAATTATAATATTAAAAAATAAAAAATATATTAATACTTAGAAACTTAAGTTGAAACACTAATTAAAAAAATATTCTTTAAATAAAATTAAAAGGAAAACTAAGAATAATAACAAATTTTTAATAGATCTAGTAGAAATCTCAGTTTAGTTATAAAATTAATTAAAAGTTTAGATAACTATATATAAAACAAAATATTTACTATCAAAATTTAAGAATTCTATAACTCCCAACAATAATACAAAGAGAATATTGAAATAGAAAAAACTAATAATATAGTAAAATAATTTGTTTAAAAAAATAATAAATAATCTTAAAAGAACTTTAATAATTTATCTGATAATAAGAATGAAGAATCTGGACCTACCAGCCATGGGTAAAGAAATTGAAATGAAATCAAATAATCTATTATAAAATTTTATAAGATACCATAATTAAAAAACTTAATCAAATATAAAAAATAATTTAAGAAATTTGATTAATTTTTTAATTAATTTAGAAACTATTTTTTATTTTATTTAGATAGATTCCTAATTAAAATACATAAAATAATATTTGTAAAAAATATATTTTAAAAGAATTATCCTTTATACTTTCTTTATATTCAAAAACAAATATAATATTATTAAAAATAATATGTATATTAAGGAAAATATCCCTCTGGTATACAAACTCTTTAAAATATTTTTTTAACTTTATAGAATATCTTTAATAAAACTATGGATATATAAATAAAATTAAAAATATCTTTAGAAAATTTAATACTCTTAAATAGACTGGATTAACTTAATTCTATTTTTAATAATTTAATCAGTATTTATCTTTAATAGGATACAAATTCAATATTATATTTTACTATATTATCAAAAAATCGAAATTGTATAATTAAACTTGATTTATTAAATATTAATTTATGAACCCTAATCTTAATTATATGGAAGTATAAAAACTTATTATTAAAATTAATGATGTAATTTTTAATAATAATGAAAAAAAATGTTCAATTAACAATTTTATAAAAAATAATAAATCTTATAAAAACTATAATTCCAACTAATAAGAAAAAAAGAAAAATTATAATAATAAACCTAATAGAAATTAGAGTAAAAATAGTAATAAATATTATATTTTAAATAAAACCTATGGATCTGAATCTATAGATCTTAGTAATATAATCTGAAAATAGAAATTTAATATAGTGGAATGTTATAATTACGGAAAATAGGGATATATAGCTCAATATTGCAATATATTATTCTAAAAAGAGAATTTCAACTTTATGGATAAATAATAAAAATAATATAATTCTGATAATTATTAGAAAAGTAATAATAAGAAGAGTAAGTAAAAAATAAAGTAATTTTGAATATTTATAATTTAAATACAAGATAAAGAAGATGATGATATATTTATTAATGATCTAATTAATAATCTTGTGGAATATTAGGAAAATTAGCTATATGAGGTTGAACTTACTTTAAATAAATATCACTAGCTCTAGCGAAATATTGTTTTAGGAAAATATATTAGTTATAATTGTAATGATCAGAATTAACTTTAGTAATTATATAAATAATTAGGAAATTTAAGAAATTATATTAGGAAAATAGAATTCTTACTTAATTTATATAATCTTATTCAAATTTACCTTGTATTACCTATTTTATTAATTAAAAAATAATAGGAAAAAGCTGCAGAATCTTCTTCTTAATTATATAAAAAAGAATATTGTGTTAACTAAGAGTTCTAATATAATATAATTTCCTTAGTTATTAGATAACTATTATCCTGGATAACTTTTTTTTAAAAATGTGTATAAATGTGCGAACTTAATTAATGTTTAAAATATAGATACAATTAAATTTTTGGAATTGGAAAATCATCTTATAATATGGTTTATTATAAGAAATGTATTAATTATTATTAATAAAAAGAATATAATATTATAGAAGAATCTTATATACATAAATTTAAATAAAATAATTTTATTTTTTATTAAATTATTATTTATAAATATATGGCTCTTTTTTCTAATTAGAAATTTATAGATGATTTTGAAAATTATTAGAATTATATTGAAAATCTGTTTAGTAAAAAATAAGAAAAATAATTTATTCTTATATAAGATATATATTATATTTATAAATATAATTATGATTTTTGTAAAAAAGAAGAATCTATGTATATTATTTATGAAGATAATTTATAATTATATTATAAATATTATTTTAGCTGGATTTAAGTTAATTTAGATATCTTATAATATAAAATCTATAATAATTTTTTATAATAAAAATTAGAAAAATATTTTCTTTTGGTTATAATATATAAATTTTATTAATAATAAATTTTAGTTATAAATGTAGTATTCTATAAAGAAAATTATCTTTGTGATAATATCAGCAATAATAATAGTATAGGATAAAAATATATAAACCCTTTCTACTAATATATTAGTTATTATATTAAAATAAATCCTAACATTAGTGAAGATTATAAATTTAATTATCTAAAACTATTAATTTATGAAGAATTCAAAGATAATTAGAAATATTATTATTATTATATTAGATCAAATTATTAATCCTTCTATTACCCTTTTAATTATTATAAATTAAATTTTTTTATAATTTAGAATACTAAAAAAGCTATAAGAATTTATATCAAAAATTAAATATATTATAAGAATAAAAATTATTTAAAAATTCTAATAATAATTTTTAGAAGAAAGGACTAAATTAATAATTTGACTTTATAAAAAATAAATATTATTTATTTATACTATTAGTTATTAATAGAATATTAGAACTAAATTTAATTAATAATAAAATAGAAGATAATTATATTTTATACAATTATACTTTATGAAGAAAAATGAAATTTATAAAAAAATTAATTATACATAATATCTTAGCTTTTAATAATAGTCTTCATCAGCAAAAAAGAAGTGTTGGCTCGCGGCCATCGGATGGCTCTTATGGCCGCGAGCAACTTGAACATCGGGACACATCGCGATAGCAGTTAGTACTGTGTGACTCGCAAAACTTGTCAAATATGGAGCGTCTGAGAATTAACATGCATGAAACCATCATCAAAATAATATAACTAAAGCCCTCATCAAGCCTACATGATAAAAGCTATTATTAAAACTATAGACAGTAGATAACATCACAGGTATTAAATCACGTTTGTTATCAGATATTCAAGGGTTTGGTACTCAATGAAATAATATTATTATTAAATATTATATATATTATATAAAATATTATAAAATATAAAAAATAAAAGAAGAACAAATAAACTATTAATAGATATACAACATCTGATTAAACCTTATCAAAAAATACATCAAGGCCAGCTTCCTTATTTTAATTAACAGAGATATATCCTTTAAAAGGTTGTATACCTTCTACTTGCTTAAAAAATGACTTATAATAAAGGGTTATTAGATGCTTATGGTACTCTACTAGTTTATTAGCGGGCTATTTTAGAAAAGAAATATAATAATTATTAAAGATATTTAAAATATATAATATAATATTAATATAAAGTTTATAAATGGATAGATGTTAAACATTTTACCTCTGGTGTTTATAGTTTTCATATTAATATCTTTATTTAATTTTCCACTTTTCCACCATTTCAAAGCTACCCACAAGCATATGGCAGACTATAATAGAAAAGTAAAATTTAATAAATTAATTAAATTTTTTATAATAATATTTTTACCTTTATAAGAATTCTAGTATAATTATATAAGAATTTCTGAGATTATTAAATATATAAATAGAGACTATAATAATCTATTAATAGACATTGGCGGTCTAATTAGGGATAGATATATTTTAATTCTAGGATTATATAAAAAGATTGGGTGGTTAAAATTTAAAAACTATTTTATTAGTTTTAAACAAATATCAATTAAGAAACTAGTAAGATTATATATATCTAATATAAGTCTATTAGTAGCCTTTATTGTATAAGATCAGTAATTCTTAGTTTCGCAATAACACTATATATATTATATATCAATATTTATTTTAAATATCTAAGAAAAAAGATATATCATATTAATTAAGTAGGCAAATAGCTAACAACTAGAATTTAATATTAGATATTAAATATATACTTTTATATTAATTAAGTTAGCCCAGATTTTACTATAAAACCATTAAATAAAAAGGGTATTTTAATATCTAGAATATTATTTTATCTCTTTAGTAGAAAGATTATTCTTTTTAAAATGTTAGTGGTCTATTAATTAGCTAACATTAGATATTAGATAGTTGGTGGAATTTTATATTAATAAAGAAATTTTAAGGGTTAATATCTAAGATTATAAAATATTTAAAATAAAATAGATAAAATATAAGATAAAAATAAAAATAAAATTAATAATAGTAAGAAAAGTAAAATACTTAATAATAATAAAAATCTACTACAATATAAGTTGAAAGGTAAGATCTAAAGATTGTATAATATAATATAATAATATTAGACAATTAAAATTAAATTCCTAATATTTAATAAAATTCTTTAATTATTCCTAAATTATCAGTATATTAGATTTTGATCTAATAAATCTTATATCTATAATATTATTACAATTTATTATATTAATAATAACTAAATATAATTATTTATAAGTAAAGTTAATAATAAATAATAATAATCTTAAGATTATTTCTAAGATATAAGTTAAAGTACTAGGATCTATACCCTTAATTTCTGTATTTTTATTTTTTTAAGGAATTGGGGAGGGTTCTAATATTAGGTTATAAACTTGATTTTTATTATTTTATATTATATCTATTATTAGACTGGTAGTGTTATTTAGAAAACTTTGATCTTTTACTATATTTAAGATAATATTATTATTTTTTTGTTTTAATTTTATTGGGCCTTTTGCAGCTTTACATCGGTTATTAGATAGTAGTAGATTAATGGGCATTCTAGGCAAAACTATTTTTCTAAATCTATCAGATTAGCAAGCCATGGTAATATAAAAAAGGAATATAAAATAAAGTGATAGAAAATTAAAAAATATAAAATATTATATCAAACAAAACACATTTATAAATTAATATTAAAAAGAAAATAAAAATAAAAGAAAAAAATAATTTAGAAACAGGGTTAAAAAGGGAAAGAAGGGTTAAAAAAAGAAAAAAGTTTAATATTAATAATGTATAAATAAAAATAAAGTAAGGATTTACCCTATATTAAACGCGTGATATTTATTAGAAGATGTTTACCATCAGATATTATTTTTATTTTTATCATATTTATAAAACTTATTAAAAGTCTTTAAATTAATATAAATATTAATATAAAATTCTTCTCTATTTAATGAATAAAGTTGGGCTTGAGATATGATATTATAAATTAGAATTAGTTATTTATTAATATCTTCAAAAAATTTGAATAATTACCAAAAACTGGCAAGTATTAGATTATAATTGTTATATTGTTTATTATTATTTTTTAGGTTAATATTTATAATTAATAATATATTATAAAATATATTAATAAATAAATTAATTATATTAAAAATAAATTTAATATAAGATAATATATGTTTATATAATACCCTGTACCATCTAATTATTTTTCAGAATATATAATTATTCTAAAAAATTAAATTTTAAAATAAAAATAAATTAATGTATCTTACTGGATAAACAGTATTAGTTTCAGGATTTTAAAAATTTTATATAATTATAATAATTTAATTATATGGTTGGTATTGATAATTAAAGATTTAATTATTATTATTAATCTTTTATGTATATCTAATATTTGGTATAAAATCCCAGCTAATAAGATTAAAACAAAATAATTTAAAATATTCATAAAATTTAATAAAAAGATTTAATAAATTATAGATTGTAGAAATATTTTTAATTATCTATTTAATACCTTTTTTATGATTCTGGGGTTTTTTGAGTTTATAATTATCTAATAATTACTTTTATATATTTATTAATTAATTAGATAAATAAAATTTATTTAAATTTAAATATTATTTTAATTAGGAAGTAATATTAAAAACCAACTATTTATTATTTATTATACTATTATTTTTATTTAAAAGAATATTGGATCTCTGGGTATTAAGTATTTGTTAAAGGCTTATTTTATTATTAATATTATTTAATATATTAATATTTTTTTTTAATTTAGCTTTAAGTTTTGTATATAATATTCTATTTTAGGAAATAATTAATATTAAATACTTTATTAAATAAGGGAAATCTATTTAGAATTAATTACCAATCTATAGTTTTTGGAGAAGGGTAAAAAGGTTTAAATCTTTTATTTTAAATAAAAATTTCTATTAGAATATTATAATAATTTGTTAATTATAATTTATTTTATTTAATAATTAATAGCCTTTTTTAATCTAAATATAATGTTGTAATTTTAGAATATTTGTTAATTATTTTTTTAAATATCCAAATTAATAAATAATATTTGTATAATAATTTAATAAATATATTTTTATAATGTTAAACATTTTAAATTTATTTATTTTAATTTAAAATTCTTGATTAATTTATTTGATAATATTAGGTGATAATTAACTGCTGGTATCCACAATTATCTTCTTCCAATTTGTTTATAATACTTTTTACTGGCCTAGATTTTAAAAGGATTTAAAAACATTTTTAAAATAATGAAAATTTTACTAATATTTAATAAAATAATTATTAATAATTTTATTAGTATAACTGTAATATTATGTAAGAAAATAAAAATTAATAAATATCTTCACATAATAAAACATTTTAGAAAATATTAAATATTCAACATTTCTAAAAAAATAGAATATAGTTACTAATATAATTATTATAATTTAATTAGTTATTCTAAATTCCTCCCTTTACTATTATATTATTTAAGAAAATAGTTTTAAAAAAGGTAAGTAGTTAGAATATACTAGGAGTCTAACTTATGCTTTATTAAAAATGGTAAAATGTTTATATTATTAAAGAAATCTAATTAATTAATTAATAATATATTAGAGGATATTAAGATAAAGTTTGTATAAAAAATTTAATTTAGATAATATATTTAATTAGATATTCAATATTTTATAGAAATTAAAAGAAACTACCCTAAATTATTTATTATAAAATTCTTTTAAAATCTGTATACCTTGGTTTAATAGTGGCTTATGTAAAAGCCTTTCTTTAAATATATTATAATTATAATAATTATATAGTATTAATTATATAAAATTATTTTTATGATAATTAACATTTATTTTATATATTAGGTAGGAAATTATATATATATTTAAAAATTCAGTATACTTTATATGATCTATAATCTAGTTATATAAATAGGGGAAATACTAATAAATAAAACTATTAATACAAGTTAATAAAATATTATTTTTTTTTGGATTTTTATTATTTGGTATTAGACTATTATATTTATTTAATAATTTAAAGATTTTAAATAATATTCTTTAAATATCACTATTAATCTTTAATTTTTAATTAATTATAAAATTTTTTTTCTTTAAAATTATAAATAATAAGATAAGAAAAATCCAGATATATGATAATAGTTAATTATGAACACTAGAAAGCAGATTACTAATTGTTATATAAATTAGCTATAACTTTTTATTATTAAAGAAATTAGTAAGGTATGTAGTATTAGAAATGTAAATAATAAGTACAAATATTAAATTAATAGGTAAAAGATATTATAAAATAATTAATATTTAATTAATATAATAAATTATATTTATAAATTACTTAGGTATTCCATTATTAATTTATTGTATATAATTTTGAATATATATACTTATTTTGAGTATTATAATTATAAATAGATATATATATTAGACTATTAGTATATATTATTTACTTAAAAAAATAGGTGATAATCTTATTAAGATTTTTATATAAGTATTTAATTAGATTAAATCCTTTAACCCCCCAATTATAAATCTTAGTTTTAAAATTAAGATTGAACCTATTAGTTATTTAATCTATAACTTTTTATAAAATATAATTAAATAAAAAGGAAATTTTGTTAACTAATTAAAATCTATTATAGAAGAATGTATTAATACTTTTTTTAATATTTTATTTTTAATAAATTATTTTATAAGTATATAATTAATATAATTAATAAATGGTTTATATAAATCAAATATTAAAAATTCCTTATAATTTAAATTTATAATCCTATTAATATCTAGGTAAATTTTTATATAGTTTTTTTATAAATACCCATTATTTTTGTTAGTAATTAGGCTTTCTTATACCCTAGTCTTTAAATATTAAGTTATTAGAATTATTAATAGATTATCTTTATTTAATTAAAGTTGTTGTTTAACAGCAGTATACTTATTTTTATATTTTTTTTTTTTATAATTCATTTAATAGTCCTCCTGGATATAATTAAGAAAGTAGAATTAATATTTATATAATCTTTAAAAATTTATTATAATAATATAATAGATGATGTAAGGTAGCTGGTAGAATATAATTATAATATTATTAACCAAATAGTAAGAATAAAATTATATTTATTATAAATAAAAAGCTATATTATTAATAAAAATAAAAATAATATTATTTATTATTCAATAATGGGTAATATCTAGTGCTAGATATTTAATAAATTAGAAAAAACTACTAAGAAAAGATTAATCAAATAATTAATTTTTTATTAGTAGGTTTAAAACTTATATTATTTATACCATCTATAGTACATAAAGATCAAAATTAGTAATTATACCAATAGAAATAAACAATAACTATCCTATATCTAATAATAAAGTTTATATTTTAAAATTTGTATAGGTATTTGCATATAATAGATTCTATGAAAAATTACTAAACTAATAGCTTTAGATAATAAAAATCTTAAAAATATATAAGATCACTAATATCTAATTTAGGTTTTATAATAAACTCTAGATTTTACTAATCTTAAATAAAATAAAAACTCCCAAATCTAGTAAATATAAATATTTATATATTTATTATAATATTATTTATTTCTCAAGAACACCATACTTCTTTACTGGATTTTGCAATATAATATTATTAATAACAAATAGATAGTTATTATCCTTTATTATACCAAAACAAATTATTAAAATTAAATTCTAAAATAAGTAATAATAATTATTTTATTATTAAGAATTTAAGTATTTATTAATTGTTATTATTTAGTAGATACTGTAAGCTAGAATATTTAAAATAGATATCAATAGTTATTATATATAATAGCAAAAATATATTTATAATAAAAAATAAATTTAATAATTTCTCTTTTTTTTTTCTTTTCCCAAATTCCCTTAATTTTATCAAAGAATATTTTAATTTTAAAAATTAATAATAATTAAATAAGTATTATATTATATTAAACATAGATTATTCTCTTAATATTTATCAAAAATGAATAATAGATCCACCTCTAACTTCACCAGCATCCCTAATTCTTAAAAATTTACCAAAAGTAACAAGTTAGCTTGAATAAGAAAAGCTTAAACCAAATATTAATAATCTAATAACAGATATTAATAGAGCATTAAACTCCAAACTTCCTAATAATAATAAAGGAAAAGCCCTAGTAAAAAAAAAAAATTAATATTATTTTATTTATATAATTAAAAACATGGAGGGTCTAGTATCATACTAACAAAATATTTTAATAACTACTAATAGAATAAAAAAAAGGTGCTAATAATAATAAAAAAGCTTCTACTACAAAAAGAGCTAGAAAGAATAAAGCTAATAGATGAATTAATTTCTATTTATTTAAATCAAATATTCTATATCAGCTGATATTCTCCCAGCAATCTAAATTAATCTTTCTATAAAAGTTATTAAAAATAAAAATGATACAAATGGCTTTTAAAATATTAATAAAATAATTACCAATAACTCATTTTAAATTTCCTATAGTAAGATCTACCCTCTAAATCTACTATCAAATATTAAAAATCTACTAATATTTTTTATATAATTAATAACTTTTACAAAATTATTACTAATATAAAAATAGTTTTAAAATTTAATAATAAGCTTCTTAACACTATATATACCTATTTCAGAAATAAAATTAAAACAAAAATTATTTCCCATAATAAGTCTATAAATTATTAAATATTAATAATCCAAAAATATATATTAATTATTTTAAATAGACTAGATTTATTTAAAATAAATTAACCAAAATAAAGATTATAAAATCTACAAAAAATTATACACAGATATCTAAATTATAAAAGATATTAAAAAAAATAAAACAATTAATCTTCTATCAGATGGTTAAAATCTGGGAGTAACTTTTAATGGTTTTACTAATTATAAGTATAATATCATAAGTTATCACATTAAAAAATAAGATTTTATTAACTAATAAGATCTAAATATTAAAAATAAAAAAATATTAATTAAGAAATTATATTTTTTATTTTAATTTACCTAAATTAAAGTAGTGATTCTTTTGAATAAATAGGAAAATAAAAATTATCTATTATTAAATAATATGGATCTAATAAAATTTATTTTTATTAAAATAAAAAATATCATATTTAATATCTTTAAAAAATAAAAAGAAATTTTAAAAACTAGGATTTATAATATAATTTTTAAAGAAATAATAATATTTGTAAATAAGTAAATGAATAATTATTATAATTAAATAAAAATTACTAGAAAAGTAATAAAAGATATAATTACAATTAGTAATTCAATTTTTAATAAAATTAACATATATAAGTTATTAATATTATCCTGCATCAGATATTAAGAATTATATTAATATTAATATTTATTTATTTAATTACCAAAGTTATTTAAATTAGTGATATAAAAAATTAGTATATCAATATTTTGCTTTATATGTTTTATTTAGATAATATAACAAGCTTTATTTTAAATTATTTATTTAACTAATACCCATACTCTGATAAAGATGGAAATTATAATACTCCACTATACCATAACTATCTGGTAAATGATAATACTATAATAATAATAGATTTAGAATTCATTTATTAAGTAATTAATAAAGATTACCTAAATATTTATTAATTTCTTATAATTAATTATAAAATAATATTAAATACCTAAAATTATTATCTTTGAATTATTTTATTAATAGATAATATTCTTAGATCTTAACTATCAAATTATATTAATTTGGAGAAAATTGATGGTAGTAGGGTAATATTATTATTTAATATTTATACTATTATATACCAAGATCCCTAAGGTAATAACTTATCTCCTTTATTCTATAAATAATGGAGGAATATAATAGTACCTCTACCAAATACTAAAAAAGTAATAATTTTTATTAATAAAAAGATTGCTACTTTTAGATTTAGATAAATATTTGGTAAAGATTTTTGGTAGAAGAATATTTAGGAATAAAAAATAGAGTTATTAAAATAATAAAAATCTAATAATAAACAGAGATTAGACTAAGAATATAATAGATAAAGAAAATATATTATTATTATAAAATAAATAGAAATGAATATAATATTTATAAAAATAAATAAAATTAATATTATATAATTAATAGCTGTAAGCTGCCTGTTAATATTTATTACCAACTATCAAATCTTTTTTAACACATTCAAAAAATATTTTCAGGATAAAGTTTTTTTAAAAGTTAGGAAGTTTTGAGATAATACCTTAAGTACCATCATAAAGATTAATTATATATATATTCGGATATTTCTAGCTGTTGATAATCATTGAACAAATACTGGCCAGTTGAATAAAACTGGGAACTAAATCATGAGATTTTTTTAATATAGTATACCAAGCTCAACACATTTTGGTGGCTGGTTCACTAACCATACATTTTCGCTTAGATGACAGGGGTCTGGCCTCGCTTGCTTACCAGACTGGCTCTACAGCCGATTTTGGTTTTGCTGATGTTTTAGATATTATAATTTATAAAATAATTATTAATTTTATTATTAATAAATATAGAGAAAAATTTACAATTAATATTTTTAAATTATTAAAATAAATAAATTTAATTCTAAAATACCTATAGTTAGAAAAATATAACTCAATTATTAATTAGAAAACTAAAAATATTAAATTTATAAAATATATTTATAAAATATTTTATAAAAAAAAAGATATTTATAAAAAAATATACCTTTATAATATAAAATATTTTTTTAATAAAGAAATTAAAAATTAATTATATAATAAATTTAATATAATAAAGAAAATAATACTTTACATTAAGAAAATTATATTAAAAGTATAATAATTACCTAACTGGATTAAAAATAAATTATAGAAAATAGTAAAAAAATTTGTACTTAAAATAATATTACCTCAGGATACTAACTTTAATCATTATATACTTTTATAAAAAAAAAATATATTCTAAATTCATACCTATCTACGCATATATTAAAGAAAAAATAAATATACTATAAAAATATATTTATATCAATCTTAAAATAAGATTTATATACCTATTTATTTTTTTAACAGGATACCCTATTTTATTTATACCAAAGAAAAATAGAAAATTATAATTATATATCAATTATTAAAGTTTTAGTAATATTATTATTAAAAATTGAGCACTTTTACCACTTATCAGCGATTTTTTTAATAAAATCAAAAAAGTAAAATTATTTATAAAATTTAATTTTATTAAAATTTACCATACTATATAAATAATTAAAAAAGAAAAATGGAAAATAGTATTTAAATATTACTATAAATTATTTAAATATATGATTATATTTTTTGGATTAATTAATACTTTAGTAATATTTTAAATATTTATAAATATAATATTTAAAAATTACATTGACATAATATATATTATTTATTTTAACAATATTTTTATATTTAATAGAAATAAAAAAGAATATTGGAAATATATTCAACTAATAATTAATAAATTCCTTAAATATAACTTACAAATTAAAATTAAGAAATCAGAATTCAAAATTATTAAAATTAAATACCTAAGAATAATTATTACCCTTAACAGAATTAAAATAAATTTAAATCCTTTAAAATAATTTATATTTAATAATTCTTTAAACTCTGTAATTATTATAGAAAGTTTATCAAAAAATATAGTTACCTTTTAGTATTACTCTTAAACCTCATAAAAAAAGACATTAAATTTATATAAGATGTAGTAAAAAAAATAGTTTTTAAAATCCTCAAGAAAACATTTATTTCCACTCCAATTCTTAAAATTTATAACCTAAAATTATCAATAAAAATAGAAACAAATGTATCTAATAAAATACTAAAAGTATACCTATTTTAATTATATAACAAAAAAGATTAATATCCTATTACATATTTCTCAAAAGAACTTAATACAATAGAATTTAAATATCTAATTTATAATAAAGAATTTATAATTATCATTAAAATATATAAAAAATAGCAAATTTATTTACAATCCAAAAAATCTTTTTCAGTTTTTTTAAATTATAAGAATTTTATCTACTTCTTAACCATTAAAAAATTATTATAATAATAAATTTAATAATAAAAGATATTTAATAAATATAACATAAAAATTATTCATATCAAAGAAAACAAAAATGCTTTAACTAATACTCTCAATAAAAAACCTAATTTGATAAAAAATATTAAATTAAATAAAGGAGTAATCCTTAAAAAAATAAATAATTATTATATTATTAATAGATTTCTTAATATAATAATTATAAAATTAGAGGATAATTTAGAAAAATAAATTAAAATTTTATATAAAAAAATCTTATAGTTTTTTAAATCCTTTAAAATTTAGATGCATTACCCATTAATTTTACTATAAAAGATAAATATATTATATTCAAAGAATACTTCCATATCCTTAATAAGAAAATATAGCAATTCCTAATATTCTAATACCATAACTCTCCAATGCATAAATATTAAAAAATTAAATAAATACAAAATCTCTTAACCAAAAACTACTTTTAACTAAAAATAAAACAAAAAATTAAAAAATATATCAAAATTTACAATATATATATAAAAAACAAATTAACACAATATAAATTATATAAAAAATTATATTCTTATAATACCCCAAAAATATTATTTTAAATTATTTCATATAATTTTATTTAAGGAGTACCAATAGCTTACAACCTATTAATAAATTAGATTTATAACAAAATCCTGGTTATAATCTATAAACTTACCAAGATTTTTATCCTAAAACCTTGGAATTTAAAATAAAAAGCTAAAAAATTTAATACTATATATTTAAAAAAAATATATTTCTAGTATAAATAATAAGAAAAATATATTTATAATTAAAATATAATCTTTAAAAACAAATTAAAATTCTATAATAAATTAAAAAAAAATTAAATTTAATATTATAATAAAAAACTACACTTAAACTAATAGATAATTAGAAAAATATATCTAATTTGTTAAAATATATTTATAATTCTTTTTTAATTATTAACAAACAAATTGGATAACTTTATTATTAATAGCTGAATTAATCCATAATATGTTAAAAATAGAATTACAAAGTTTATATTATATAAAGCTTTGCGTGAATAAAATCTAATAATAATTCTACTAATAATAAAACCAAAAAAGTCAATATTAAAAACAGAAAAATATATTAAAAATATATAAAAACTTCATAAACAATTTAAAAATAACATAGACTTTATTAATAAAAAAATATTATATTATTACAATAAAATAAGAAGCCTAGCACCAATTTTTAAAAAGGGAAATAAAACATATCTATTTATAAAAAATATTAAAATAAAATAATTAAATAAAAAATTTAATTACCAAAAACTTAGATTTTACTAAATTACTCAAAAATTTAATAATAATATTTTTAAACTCCTAATTTTAAAAAATACAAAAATCCATAAAATTTTCCATATATCTTTTCTCAAACCTATCCCAAAAGAACTAAAAAATCAAATTAACAACCTAAAAATCAAAAATAATAATTATATCAAATATAATATTAATAAATTACTTAACTATAAGAATAATCCTAATTAAAAATTTATATACTTGGTTAAATGGAAAGATTACCCAAACAATAATTCATAATAATTAAAACAAAATATAATATTAGAATTAATTCAAATTTATTATTTTTAAAATAAACCCCAACCAGAATAATTACTACTATAAAGATAAGAATAATTTAGGAAAATCTAAAATTAAGATTTACCAATTTTTAATTATTAGATTTATACTTATAAAACTAATCTATAAGTTTATATAAATTATATACATATGCTTCATTTTTTATTAAACAATTATAAAATAAGTCTATCACCACCACCAACTCCTCTAACATCCTACTAGTAATTTCTTCATCTAGCACAGTGTATTAGATACCTAGAATTTAAAAACAATTAATACAAAGAAAATTAATATAGGCCAAAATCTAATAAATAAATAGTTAAACAACCAGAATAATAAAAAATTTAATATCCTTATAATAAAACATGATAATGGATTAATTTTAAAAATTAAAAAATTAAAAAATTTAAATTTAAATAAATATATTAAAACCCTAAGCATTCTTTTCTAAAAATTAAAAAAAACTTATATCACCTAGGATATTCGAATCAAATATTCCAAAATTTTTATCCCAGAATTAATAAATAGGTTTATAAATATAATCATTACCCTACATTTCTAGTCAATTTTTATAAAAATTATTTCTTTTAATATTATTTAATAATAAAATATTTTTATAAATAATATTTTTATTTTATTTTAAAATAATAATATTTAACTCTTTGTGATGATAAATAATTTTAGAAGAAAGTTTTTATATTTAATCTAAAGCCTTTACCATCTCTATTTAAATTCTAAATATTTTTATCTAAGAATTAATTAAACTTTTTTTAATTTTATAAAATTTTTATTCCTTAATATGTTAAAGATTCGAAATTTGTACTACTATAAAAACATTAAGAAATTATATAAAAATTATAAAAAAAAAGAATTTATACAATACTACATTACAAACAATTTTATTTTACTTTAAATATACCAGATAATAACTGGTATTTATAATTATATAACTATAAAAATGTTTTATATAATAATTATAAGTAATAATTATAGGAGAATTATTTTACTTAATATTTTAAATAATAATATAATGATGATTGGTAGAAGATTATTTACCAATAATATTTAAATTATAACATTTTTGCTTATAGATTTTATTTAAATTTATTTATATAAAAAAAGATATATTGATTACTATAAGAATATTTAATAATTTAATTTTAATTTTAATAAATTTAATAGTTTTGTATATTTATATTTATATTCTACTTATCTAATCGTGTAGATATATATAATATATTCTTATATAAAAATTATTATATAATATTATATCTTTTATATAAAATCTCCTATATATAAAATTCTTTTATATAAATTCCTTTTAATAAAATTTCTTATATAAAATATTTATATATAATATATTTCCTATAATACTCCTCTTAGAACTTTTATATAATTATTTTTTATAAGAAAATCCCCTATAGGAATTTCTTTTAAAAAAAAGGGATAATATTACAGACATCCTAATAATACATATAAAATTCCTTTATAGGATATTTGTATAATAGTTAATAATATATTATATTAGATTTTGCTTACCTTAATTATAATATTCAAGTTTTAAAATATTTTATTTAATTTCTTGTTATAAAAATTATACCTTTCTAATATGCTTTCTGATAGTACTTAATCTACCACCAAAGGCTGTACTATAACTAACATCTATTTATGCACAATAATAGAATTAATGGATTTACCACAGACTATGGATTATTAAGTATCCTACCTAATCTATGGAATACCTTTATTAATAATACATTTTGATGTTCAATTGTTTACTTATCTTAGCAACTAAATAACTGAATAACCTCAAATATTCAATTAATCAGTTTATTTTTAAATTGAATAATTGAATATCCCAGATGTATAGATATATACTTATATATATAACCATAGCTTCACACCTTAACAATAATAGTCTTCTTTAGATCTTTATCAGTTAATTCAACAGTATAATAGCTTAGTACAATACAACTTATAATTATATTACTTTATTATTGTTACACTTTCAATATCCCAGAATTATTTACTCTTTTATACATACTTCCCTGAACTGCGCTCTGAGTGAATAGAGTTGTGAGACAGAAGCTAAGTAGCGCTTGCTGCCGCCTAAAGTATCTAGCCGGATATTTAGGTAGTAGGTGTAACATATCTGAAATAGCAGCCTAATGTTTGATATCTGAGACGGCAACAAGATGCTTAACATCCAAGACAGAATATATTAAGTTGCCATCTAAATGCACTGGGGATGGCCAGTTATCATCCTAGGCGTTATGGCATCAGACGGCCGGAACGGCAACACTTTTTTTTACTGATGTGATGGTGATGGCGATGGTGATAGCAATGGTGATAGTAATTGTGATGGTAATATAGTAGTGGTAGTGGTAGTAATAATAGTGGTGATTATAATTTGATTTTTAATTTTTAAAATCTTTAAGAATCTACTAAATTTAAAAGGTTTCTATTTTTTTTAAAATTTTCGAAAAAAAACTTATATTTTTTTGTATAATTTACTTGTATTAGGCTTAGTACTTCATTGATTTAATTATAATTTAATTTTAGTTATTTTAGTGTGTTTCAAGATCTCTCACATAAAACTTTATATTAATAAATTAATGAAAATTAATATTATTATATATTATTTAATTATTACTAATAATTTATTATAATTTTATAAAGAGAATTTGCCATTGGCCTCCTTTTCTATTGCTAACATCATTGCCAACATCATTGCCGTTTCCATTGCTAACATCATTGCCGTTTCCATTGCTAACATTACCATATCCATATCTATATCCATCGAGGCACTATATCTATATCCATATCTATCGAGGCACTATATCCACATCCATATCCATCGAGGCGCTATATCCATATCCATATCCATATCCATATCCATATCCATATCCATCGAGGCGCTATATCTATATCTATCGACGCGTCATATCTATATCTATATCCATATCCAAAAGGGGTACCTGGCACTAGTGTAATACTAGTGCCAGGTACCCCTTTTTTGCGTTAGGTGGATTTTATACCGTCTGAGATGTTAAAATTTTTGGGTCGTCTGAGATGTTGTATATTTTTAGGTCGTCTGAATGCACCGGGGACGGCCAGTTGTCGTCCTAGGCGTCGTGGCGTCAGACGGCCGGGACGGCAACACTTTTTTTTGCTGATGTCTTTTATTAATATTAGTAATAAAATATATTTGGTAAAGTATTGACAGATTATTAGTATATATTTTAAAATATATTATTTTACTGTAATATTCTGTTCCGGGGAACTAAGGTTTTTAATCCCTGTTTTGATAAATGAGTTTTTAATTCCCCGGTACTATCCCCTGATTTAGGTGATTTTTTCTAAAAGATTTATCAGTAACCCGCCCCGGGTTGATAAAAAAAAATCTTTTTCACCGGACTGGTGAGAAAAGAAATTTCAATTTCTCGTATTCCTCGCTAATTTAGAAACACTACCTCTATTATTATTATTATAATAAATAAAGTCTTTTCCATAGCCACCTCCATAATCACCTCTGTTACCACCTCTATTACCACCTTCATTGCCAACATCATTGCCATTTCCATTGCCAGCATCATTGCCATTTTTATTGCTAACATCATTGCTAACATCATTGCTAACATCATTGCCGTTTCTATTACTATTTCCATTACTAACATTACCATATCCATATCTATATCTATCGGTGCATCATATCTATATCCATATCCATCAAGGCACTATATACTAGTGTCAGGTACCCCTTTTTTACATTAGGTGGATTTTATGCCGTCTGAGATATTATATTTTTTTTGTCATCTGAGATGTTATATATTTTTGGGTCGTCTAAATACACCGGGGACGGCGTCCTGGCGTCAGAAGGCTGGGACGGCAACACTTTTTTTTGCTGATGTCGCAAGACTTGCGATTACCAAGGCCTTGGAGATAATTGCCATGGTGAAATATTCTATACTCGCTTTAAAACGGGATAGTTTGTTATTTGTGATTTTCTGTTCTTGGCTTACCTCATGCGAAAGCACGCATTTAAATACGATATCTGTTTCATATTTTTCGCTATATTCGTTACAACAAAACCCGGATGAGCTGTAGGGCCGATATTCCGGATTTTTTCCGCAAGTTCGTTGGACAATGCAGCATCCAATTCCAAAAGTTTGTATTCTTGAAGCGCAGAGTGAGATCGCAATCGGTAAAATGCAGCGTCGGTGCCGTAGGTTAAAATAGCAGGCTACTTTCTACTAAACGGGGGTTATGGTTTTTTCAGATATAGAGTATGTGCAAGGATGAGGCAGCATCCTAGCTAATTAGCTCGGAATCCAAGTCAATAACGACCCGATATCATCACATCGGGAAATATATGAGACCGTTACCATGGGTTGAATTAAAGAAGACTTCATCCGGCTGTCGGTTCCTATTACGCGGAATATTCGCGGAACACCTTGGCGGACCAGCTCTCGCGCCGGGATCCGTGCATGGTTAAGTGGCTTACGAAAGGCTTACAAAGCTAAGCTTTTATGCAAGGCAGATTTCTCGGAATTGCTTCAAGCAACGATCTGATTGGATCATAGCTCATACAGACAATAGATTCGGCCCATGCCGTTTCGGAACATTTCTGCGGGAAAAGCATAAACTAACACTAACGCAGAAAGGTTAGCCTGTGAATGGCAGGTAAATTTCGTATTTGTCGCCCGGTTTGGTTCTGGCATACAGCGTGTTGATAGTGGCTTCATTTCAAAGATGATGGAGCCTTGATATTGTGTTGGGCCGAGTCGTCTCTCGCAGCCTTGCTTGAATCCGTCACCTGCCTATGACCTGTCGGACTACGCTGCTGCTGCTGCCCTCGTCCAGTCTAGAGCAACGTCCTGCATACCTCTAATTTCCCTTTTCTTATCATTCTACAACGTCTCCTGAGATAGCGGTTATGTAGCTAATATGTTTTGAATGTTATAGTTATAACCCACCAAACAAACCACCAACGTTTTCTCCACCTCTACAGAAGTTCATTAATGCCATCCACTCAACAACACTGGTATTAGCGCAGTGTCGGTAAACCTAGACAGTAAGGCAATCGGTTGTAATCTCCGTTGTAGTTAGGGTCTCGTCCTTGATAGAGGAGCTGAAGGTTGCACGTGTCAACAGTGAATATTTGATCTGGGTTGGTGCGAATCAGATCGCCGTGACTGATGTCGTTGGTCCAAGTAGCACCGCTGTTAGCCTTGCCGGCGAACGGGTTGCTCTCAGATGCGGCTTGCGTTGTCCACGAACCGCCCAGGCTAGTGGATGTAAACGAGCGGAAGTATCGTCCTCTAGACCCCATGGCTTTATGACGACGGAAGTTGGCATTGCGCGATGACGGCTGTCGCGGAGGCGAGGAATACAAGACCACTCGAAAGAAGTATAACAGATTTTGATTTCCAGAAATCTGATCGTAACGGTTTCCACAGACGCAAGAAAAGAAGTTTAACCTTTCACGCTAGAATGTGGGCATGATTGAGTTAACTTCCTAAGTTCGTGAGAGAACATTATTTCCATTTCCATTGCATCTAAAATCTCGGGTTTCGTTTTCGGCAATACTTTAATGAGTGGCAATAAAATGTATTTGCCACAGTTCGGTCTCGTCTCTGCATCCCTGCTTCATCCGCCCACAAAAAGTCAACAAACATATTTCACAGTTTCCGTATGTTCCACGGTTTGAAGATTAATCAATTATAATTACCTCAGTCACATATTCACGGTTTCAATCTAGATATCCAGCGTTACGTACCAAGGGACTGAAGGCACACAGCCGATAGAATAATTATCCAGGCGGTCTTTTATAACTCTGGTTACAGTATTCTAAGTGACCTTGCCATCGGTAGCGGAGCCGGGCCGACGGAAAATAAATAAGAATACCCGCGATATAGTGGCAAGGCTACTCGCCGGAGACCTGGTATTATTGCACTTTGGAAATCAAATTTGTTTCATTCCACCCTTGTTTGAAGCACATAGAATATACTGCGGCGTATTACGTAAGAGTGCAACGACTTAAAATTGCGACAGCTCAAACACTCTACTACTTAAGCGTGGAGCTTCCAGTCAGAATAATGAGACGAGCAAACAATCCTTTACATCTCTAGAGATCTCATAGGATAAGCCTAGAAATTCATCATGAAAGTTCCCAAGCGCTGGGCCGTGTCCCAAGCGTTGTTGTTGTTAGTGGGTGCGATACTAAAAGGAGCCCGTATTGTCAGGGCGGATAACCCCATAGTTCAAACTATGTACACGGCAGACCCGGCACCGTTTGTTTACAATAACCGGGTCTACCTCTTCACTGGCCATGACGAGGATGGCTCAACCACCTATACCATGAAAGATTGGCACCTTTTCTCGACGGCGGATATGGCGAACTGGCAGGACCATGGCACAATCATGAGTTTAACGACTTTCGGTTGGGCCAATGCCAATGCCTGGGCTGGACAGGTCATCGCTCGGAACAGCAAGTTCTACTACTACGCCCCGGTACGCCATAGCACTGGTTCCATGGCAATCGGTGTAGCCGTAAGCGATAACATCACGGGACCGTATAAAGATGCCCTAGGGAAACCGCTAGTAGAGAATAACGAGATTGATCCTACAGTTTTTATCGACGATGACGGCCAGGCTTGGTTGTACTGGGGCAATCCTGACCTCTGGTACGTCAAGCTAAACTCTGATATGATATCATACAGCGGCGGTCCAACCAAGATCAANTATAATTTACACATGTCAGGTCAAGCCAACTGTTGAGAGGACATTTCCAACCGGCTTAGGCTTCAAATTTGTAGTATAGCTTTTTTTATAACTTTGAATCCGCTCAGATGTCTCAAATAAGTGTAATATTGGCAGGCTCGTTAGATGGCTTCTCGATACCCTCAACTGGTGCCATGGTATGGTATAATCCTCATTTGCTGATTCAATTCTTATTAGCTTGAACCGTCACATAAGCTGGATATGATGCTAATGTATGGAATTACCGGTTCGTGGCAAGTGACCAGTCTCAACTAACAGCTTCTGCATTCGAAAATCCTCGGTGGTAGTGAGAAGTCACACGCAATTAGCCTTGCTTAATAGCATATTTTACACCGTCAGGAATCGATGGTTCCAGCTTTAAATTCCCTCCTCAGCAATGGCCGTTTCTAAAAAAAAGCGCCGCCAAATCATTAGTATTTCGGTAAGCATCGTAGACTCTGGTATCCGACATTTCGCATAAAATGGACAAGGTGGATCCTTGTTTTAATTTAAAACTGCATCCCAGTTTCAAATACTTCCCCTAAATCTTAAATACTCATACTAAGCGGCAAGGCAGGCTACTTGAGAGCAAGTATCTTTCAGCTTTTCGGTCCGCCTATGCGGATTCTCAACGGATTTCTGGTTTGGGCAATTTGAGAATCACAAGTCCGAGGGTTTTTCTTTCTTTTTTGGAAAAAAGAAAAGTTTGTCCATGATCAAGCGGAGGAGAGAACCATGGATCATTTAGAACAAGATATCGGCCTGATGAGCTGGCAAATTACCATCTGAATGAGCTCATTGACGTATACTAGAGTTCACTTTACAAATAGCTAATGTAGTACTGTACAATATATTATATCTTAATTAGTAATTTAACCTATACAACAAAATCTTGTATAGTTATTAAAGTATAGTACCGTTTGAAAATTCCAAAATATACAAAATAAAAGTAAAATAAAGGTTGTGGACTGTGCTTTCTACCACAAGCACGAAAGATTTAATCTTATATATAAGACTAAAGACGGAATAATAGGCTCTTTTATGTTTAGGTTTGAAATAATCCATACCCATATACAGAAACCTAGAGGTCCTACTATTGAGGAATATCGCTCAACATTTTCGAACAATCGCCATTTCTTTCTCACGTTTACCTTTCTGTGACGCCAGCTTCTATTGTTATATTATTAGCTACCCATTAAAGCGTGAGCTTAATTGAAGAAACGATGGATTTTCAAAAAATTTATTTATTTTTCATAATGGAAAGTATCTTATATATATATATATATTAAATTTTGGATCGATTTTGTAAGAAATCGTATAGTGGACAATGCTCGAGGTATCAAAGTAATACACAAGATGTCACAAAATTGGTTCTAAGTAGTAGGCAAGTGTGTATATAGATTAATACTTAAGTTGTTGCTTGATTTCTAAATATAAGATGGTGAACAGATGTGCTTAAATAATAAATGACAAAGGAAATAAGAACACGAACTGGACAGGACATAAGACTATGAAGTGGACATGACGGATATAGATTGCTGAACTGGACAGGAGATAAGATTGCAGTGTTAGTGAACGGACATAGAATACTAAACTAGACAGGATATGGTTCTACATAGACATGCATCAGATATAGATATATAAATTAAATAGGAGATAAGACTGTGAATTGGATATGACGGATATAGTAGACTGAACTGGACAGGAGATAGGACTATAAAGGGCTTGATACCTGCATAGATATGTAATTAAAGTTAGGTATATGCTAAATTAGGACGTTCGCTCCTTTATGAATGTAACAATCTTTATTTTGTTACAGGAGTGGTGGGGTGCTGTTCAGGGTGCCACCTTCTTTCGATGTGTTAGTATTGTGTTGTCCTTGTGGTTTTTCTTCTAACCATAGCAATGCTTGTATATCTCCGACAACCATTCTCATGGCTCCGCCTGCTGCCTCGATTCTGCTTTGAGTTCATTATGCTGTTGAAGCTTCGTTACAGTGTGCAACAATACAAGAGGATTGAGTAGCTAGAATGTTATTTGAGCTTGTATGTTATTGAGTTGACCGATGAAGATAGTAATACTTCATCAGTCCTAACGATAGTCTTATATACATAATGAGGGTACATAGAGACGAGTGTGCTCGCTGGTGCTCACTGCTCGTCGCTCGTCGCTCGTCGTTCGGTGAGCACGGTGATCAGTGAGCAAGTCACGTGATACATGAGTGTCGCAATACAGGGTTCAGAAATGGGACAGGTAAACTTATGAGCAAACATGCTGGGGCCAGTGTGATGTAACAGGTACAAGTGAGTGTGCTGTCAAGACCGTAGGTCGTGACACTTTCATTTAATTTCCCCTTCTCCTACTTGAATGTTTACGCCATCACCTTCCAACTATCAAATATTTATTTGTTATACGTTTATATGCGTTTAATTATGCTTCTGTATTTTATTTGCTATCGCTTTCCTTTGTTTTTAGGCACATTGGAGTTCAAACACCTATAGGCTTTTTTCACCGGGAACACGGGGCGTTCAAAATATTCTTTTGGGTTATTTTGTAAAGTCACTCTGCGGTTGTCTGGAAGATACCGCTTTCCTTTGCTCGGTCAAATTTGCTTTCTTGTTTCTATCATACAGCTGATACCACGGGTAATCTCTTTTGTTTGATCTTTCTTTTATCCTATTGGAGCTCTTGGTTTTGAAGATGTATAATATATATTTGAATACATTATAAATAATTCTTTAAATTACTATATAATTTATTTCTTGTATATTTTAATTAAATCTACGGAATTTCGTCAGGGAAAAAAAACCAGTTTCCTCAATGCCATCCTGCTCCATCCTGCTCCATCCGAGTTTTTATACGTTGTGATTGGTCGAAATATCGCTTAATTATCCAATCACAACACGTTACGGCAGGATGGAGATGGCATTAAGGAAACTGGCTTTTTTTTTTCCTGATCAGTGAGGCTGAGCCAACGACAGAGCACATTTCCAATTTGCAATAATGGTGTAGTGACCATGTTGTGATAGTTAACAGTATTCTCAATTAGAGGGCTTTGGCCTTCAGTGGCAACGGCTAACACCGTTACATTATTAACTCCGAGTTTTGCGGGTAGTTGACTCTAGATATCAATACCCACTCTTGCAGCCTCGTGCCCAGACCGACCCCACATATGCATATCAAGATCATGCATCACAGCATTCTGGTTTTGTGAGCCGCATTGGAAAGGTCAGCCGCACAAGGCTGGAATAAAAACCAAAGAATGTTAAAACGCAGAGTTCCCAAGCTAAGGTTGCTTGTTACATTGGCATTCAGGCGAGCCCAATATGCTGTTCCACCAAGGTAAACAATTTTGGGGATTATCGCCTTTAGTAGCGATAGCGGTAGCTGGTGGCTTGGTCAGCGCCCAGGTCGCAACAACCTTGACGCAATCCCAATCGTCAGCCATCACTCCTGCCCCGCCATGGCCCATACCTTATCCATCCGGTTGTAACGAAAATTGTAGCAGATGCCTCAACGATCACGGTGGTGGTAGAATCGATACAAACGATCACCGCGCATCCCAGTTCAGTCTACGGGCCTACTTTTGCATCAATATCATAACATCCTGTCCCTACAATCAGGTTGATTATACCTCGTGGTCTGCCTTTACCTCCTGGTACCGTCATGGATGCAATGCCTATACCTGGAGCTCTGAATTTCCAGGCGCAGGAGCGTATTTACCTAACTGTGCGGCCAGATGTTATCAATATCGAGAAGGAATCGGCGACCATGCGAGGGATCCCTGTTATACTACCCATAGCTACTACGGGGATGCTGGGAGCTCTTATTGTGCCTGTGAAGGTATGTACAGGTGTACTGATGATTGTTCGGCTGCCGGGGCCATCGCATCCTTAGAAACATATTGGACAGTAGCTTGCGCTACTTCTCAGAGGATCTATCAATGCTTCTTCTCGGAATGCACGTAAGTATAGCCAATTTTCATGTTTTTCATGTTTTCCATTTTTTCCTTTCATAGTTTCAATTCATACAATTCCTTATATCTATCCTAAACTCTCCCTATTATTTCATGGAACTGATATACTTCGAAGGACTTCTGGGAATAGCTTCACGGCTATATCGTATCCAAAAACGATAGGCCCCGGTGTAACCAGTGTGTGGGATTACAATCTTGAATCAGTCGACCAAACCGGGATCGCACCGAGCGACGTTACTGGCCTCCTATATATCGTGACTCGGCAGCGGCCCCCCCAATGTGCCAATGACATGCAGATTGACTGCCCTGAACTCTACAATATTTTCCAATCTAGCTACGATAACACAAGTATAGCTTGGCGTGGTAAAGCTATTCCTCATGACCTCTTTTGCCCGGGCTTAGCGACGGCCCGGTGTATAGGTACAGGATTATGCAATGGAAGGTTCGATCTCGGACCATGGACGCAGTTCGTACTTGGCGTCTGCCGAGGATTCAATATTTCATCAAATTCTATCGATGGACAATCGGATTTTTCGGCCGAATGGATCGACTACCCCTTATATCGGGATTCCATCGAACGAGAACATCTCGCCTTACGGCCTTGGTCGTGGGTCGTTCGATATAACCCCAGGGAAGATCACCGGGACCCCAAGGATCCGCCACCACAATGTCCATCCAGGCTTACCAAATTGCTGGCCTTTATGATAGTCAACATAGTTACCTTTTTTGCGACGACACTATTAGGCAGGAGAGATGTCGTTAATAGCGTCACTCGCGGATATCTTGGGAGTCCTGACGGAAATCCATTCTGGCCGTTCACCGCCGCTTTCACCACGGCTCTAACAATAATCGGGAATATAGTTTCGGTCATCATTATCCAACATAGCCCGGGATATGCGGGAGTCCCTTTTGATAAGTTGTTTCTCCTGTGGTCTTCGAGACCGCGTATAGCTTGGTTTGCCGGCGCGCTCATACTGGTCGAGAAGGAAGAAGCAATATATTTTAATATCGGATGCTCTGCAATTTTTGCAGAACTCGTATCCCAATCCGTCGGCGCGGTAGTTATTGTTGCAACGCTGCGTCACGCAATCGATAATGGATACTATGCCCTTGATACCTTGAAGAGATTGGACCAAATACCCGGTGGAAGTCACGCTAGAAAAATGTATATCGGAGCAATGATCTGGGTGTTATCCATCGGTATAGCATTCCTAATGATAGCTTGGTCATTTTTGGGCGTGGGCGCTTTGTGTAGAAAGGCGACCCGATGGCTTTCCAAGAAAGGCAAGCGAGGCGTCGAGGTACCTGTTGAACGCGCAGGAAACCGCGCGAGACGGCGTGCCGAAGCAAGGTTTGCGCCGATGGTGCCACAGTTTAATACTCTGATACGACGGCACATACACGCCATAAACACCTCTCGCAGGGCCGGACTTATCGAGGCAGCAAATACTAATCCTACGCCTCCAAACCCGGTGCCAATTGCAAGGGTTGGACTTCTTGATGCGAGTAACACAAATGCAAACCCAAACGTTAACGCAAACACTTGGGTGATGGTATTGGCTCGGATGGGTTTGAATGAAGCTGCGGCGAAGCGAATAAGCAGTGTTCTTTGGTGGATGGCTATTCCATTCGTCGGGCAATGGTTGTTTTGGGTTGGATACGTTGATGTATATGGTGACAGGTAGAGTGCTTTTGACCCCTTACCTTTAGACGTTCAAAAAGGTCTAACTGTATTGGTGCAACTTAGTTATTGCCCACCTCAACTCCTTGAGTTGGCGGCGATATGGGCATCAACTAGTTTAGTCGGTATGTCTCCCCTCAGATAACTGTATTGAAGCATGCTTATATTCTGGTTACAGGAGCCTTCATAAACACCTCATTTTGATTGGGCAAAAAAATCTCAGCGTTGGAAAAATGTTACGCCAATTCCAGTTGACAACATCTGAGCGTCGTAAAAAGAGGGATTGGAATCCATTCCATGATAGGTCGGATAAGTTGGTTCTAGAATCACAGATAAATCATACCCAGGCCTTCGTAGTGGTCTAAGGGCTTCTTCCCCCCCACCTTGTTGCTGTGAGAACAGATATGACGGTTAGTCAACCTAAACAATGCAATCCAACAAAGCCCATTTGGAAACAGAAGCCATTGCATTTAGATCCAATCATAACGAGTGCGATGTCAGTGGTTGTTGAGGTCAGGGGAAAACGGCGGCAGCACTCAGGGATAAGGTGGGGTGATGTCTCTTACCCCTCAGCTGTCGATGCCGCGAGTTTGTCGTCAGCCATATTGTGCAGCGTAATAGATGATATGATCGTAATTGAGATGATATCACTTGGGGTGGGATGGACAATGTGTGAAAGCTGGAGGACTAGGACCTGAGGTGAACCAACACTGAACCCGATCGTTGCTTGTACCCTGATCTACGCTTCATTGTTCTCAATTCTACTGACCGTGCTCCCTGTATAACCCCAAGCATGTTTGCTCACGGATTGTCTATCCTGTACCACAACACAACGTCCCTTATTCCCCCCCCCTTGAAAATTCGGATCACGTGTTTTACGTATTTTCACCACAAAGATTTCAAGGTTTCCACTGAACATTCAAAAAAATACTAAATTCAACTAATTGACAACATAAAATCTAGCGATAGTAAATATCCATTACTGGTGATAACTGTTACATGCGTGGCACGGCACCAGTGCGTCACAGAACCAAAAGTTCGCAAATGATCTCAAAGGTTGAGATCATACCGTTTCCAGTACTATAGCGCTGTTCAATTGTGTGAGAACCCAGAACCACAATTGTAACAATAGCTTTATCTTGTATATAGACAGCTAAACCACGCATATTTCCGGAAGTATACACCTTATGTTGATATTGACTCGTTAGAAGGTGCGTTGTTGATATAGACGCGTCATTGTCACGTCGCCAGACTTGCAAATATGCCTGCTTCCATTGGTAATAGACTTGAGGTTGGCAGCTGAATCGGATATAGGAACTTTGGCGGTAAAAAATCGTGATATATTTCTGACTGTATTGGGACACACGCTTTATAAAGTCTGAAATGCTAAGAGGTAATTGAACGTCAACGATAAAGTATAAGTATGATATAGCGCAAGATTAAGTGTTCGATTCTCTAAAGAAGACCGCCTCCTGAAGTTACTATTGCAAAAGAATCTCTCCATCCGTTGAACATCGTGTTTTCCTATACTTGTCGACGCATCCTCTTGAGATCGTTCTTGTGAGCAAGAGTATTCGCACACGAGGCCCGAGTCGGTTTTCGTTTTCCGGTGTATAAATCGAATACTACGATTCGATGAACCGTCATTGTCTGATCAACAACTTTGACCAAAGGAAATAGGAATCAAACGATTAAGGACGCGTTTTTTTAGAGGAATGCTGAACACAAAACTTTCTCTCTTCGCCATTCGCGTTTTGATGAAAGTCGACGATGGAACGAAACATTTTTTTGGCTTTTAGACTCCATAGCGAATTTGAAATTGTTAACCAGGAATTGAATATGCCGATAATCGAGAAGCAAGTAATCGAGGGTTAAGATAGAACGCGGTGATAATTTGCAACTTGAGAGATAGTAAAGTGATAGGGAACTCGTGTGAAATAAACAAGGGTTTATCTCGCGATGTAAACAAAACAATAGTCACGTGGTCCGAATTTTCAAGGGGGGGGATTATGGCGCGATTTTCAAGGGGGGGGATTATGGCGCGATGCATGCGACATGCGACCATGCGAACAAAGCGAACACGCGAGCATGCGAGCATGCGACTACCCTACTTCTATGTATCATATCATGTATATAAGACCATCGTTAGGACTGATGAAGTGTTAGTATCTTCATCGGTCAACTCAACTACAATTAAGTATCTCTCAAATACAATACTACTTGATTGTTGTTACACATCTCATACATCATTCTTTGATATCCCGCGACTACATACTTCCTGTTCTGAGAGCCCAGGTATCTTAGAGTGAGAGATCAGACGCCAGAAGTGAGGACGTGCTTGTCAGGGTACTTAGGGTACTAGGCAAGGTGTAACATAATTATAGAAATAGAACTATCTTTATGACGATCTAGCTGTATTCAACCACATATAATCAAGTATTCAGGTTATGGTAGCGATATAGTTGATGAAAGCGAGTAAATTAATATAGTTTTTGTATTTTTAGCTGTCAAATTGGTCGAGTAACTCGAGTTATCATTAAAAATATAATATATGTTTATTTGTTGGAGGGGGTCAGTAGGATTGGTATTATCTAAAGCCTGGGTAGCATTATTAATAGTTAGTAGGCCCGATTATAAATATGAGTATTCTCGGTCCCTGCTTCCACATCCAGTTCTAACCGAGGTACTGTTATACCAAGCTCAGATGTAGCCTTGGTCGCATCAAGCTCGGATGTCAAGTTCTGCACAGGATCTGATAGATGCTTTGTCGCATCAGGCTCCAAGCGGATTGATGATGCTCCTTGGCCAAGACCCGGTGTACCCGGGGCAAATAACTCATGTTTATAACCACTGTATACTGCTGGTCCAGGCGGTGGAGGGATGTTATCTGGAGCTGGCAAGGCCATTTTCAAACGCCGATGCCGATAAATAAAAATACAGGCTCCAGTAATCAGGGCGATGAGTAGAAAACCTCCAACCGCCCCAGCTATAGGCCCTACGAGTGATGGTTTTGTTGTGTCAAGGTCTAGAGCCCTGATTGACGAAAGGTTCGCACCAACCTCCGTTATATTCGAAATCGATACATTATATAGGCCAGCCGCAATGCTTATTTCGATGTTGTGGTGATCGTAAAAGACATATGTGCTCCTAATAAACCACAATAGTTAGGTGACAAATGCTTAGCGGTTGACTTGCTGGCACCTACCGAAAGAAGGGAACCCCTAAAGTGACAGCTACCCCATCGACATAGTCGCCGCCCTCCGCTAGAACTAAATACCAACCCCTTTTCTCTGGATGCGGAACCACCATCTGGCTAAAGGGAAGAAAAATGTTTAAATTTCCTGGGAATTTAAACTCCAAGCCCGAGGTGTCTGGGGGTATTTCTTTTATAGCATAACCATTACCGATACCATCTTGCGATGCTTCTAGTTCGATTAAGATAGCCCCAAAAAACGCTGTCGGAAAGGTCAGGAAGCTGCGAGGTTAATCAGTAAACAAGGTCTTAACATTAGATTAGGTGATCCCTGAGATCTAACTTGAGCTAGACATTGCATTATCGGGGCTGCCTTACGGATCGCTAAAAGCCAAATGAACAAGCTGGTGGTACTACAGACTTTATCGTTCTCGATAATGAATTACAGAGTCTCTTAATTCCCTTTAATAGGTCAAAACGATTGAGGCATGCAGTTCTACACCAAATTCTCGAGCTCTTTACGAAGCTTCTCATTCTCCCTATTAACTGCTGCAAGCTCTTTGCCGAGACTCATACTTTCTTCAATTACGTATTTGGACTGATGTACGAGAGCCAATCAAGTGACTGCTTTTATCTGCCCTTCGAGTTTCTTTTGCGTAATCTAGACCGCGATTTAGCTGTATTCCGACAGGATTTCACCATAGCGGATTATTTGGCGGCCTGTACTTACGCAAACCACAGGCATTGCAGAGTGTTCTTGGACCGCCAGGGCCTCGCCGCCATTCAGGAGTCTGGGTACGATTGCAGCTCTGGCACCGACCAAAAGATGTCACTTTCTAGGAACAAGGAAGTGTGTGTCAGGATGCATGGGTGACACGGAAAGCGGGTTGAGGTGCAATCAAAACATACTCTTTTACGTTGAGTTTTGAGATCGGGAAACAAATGATCTTTTGAATAATCATCATAGATAGCTTCATCCTTGACATGGCCAATAGATTTTTTGGTAGTCGGTTTCAGAAAGATAATATGTTGTCTTAGCTTCCTGCGCCGATTATCGACGACTCTTTTTCGCCAGAGTTCTAGGCCGTTGAGAACTCGATGCGTAATATTGATAGCATTATCTAACGCTTGGACTGAGGACTCAATCTGACCAAAGTATTTGAAGGCCTGGAAATCTCCTGACCGCCCCTCCTGTAGCGTAAACTGCGTTGAAATGTGGTAAAGATGCGAAGCGTTATTCCGTACCTGAGAGATGGAAAGTCAGCGGAAAAGGTTTAGATGAACGGAATAAGGATAATCGAGCCGTACCACATCAAATTCACGTGCTTCTGATAAATAGAATCCCTGTTGGGTTGAGGAGCTGGTTTGCTTTTGGAAACTAGCTTTGCTACCAACGTGCTTTCCTTCCGGAGAAGATAATATAGTAGGACAGCCCATTGATTTGTTTCCATAATTACTTAGTTCTTGAGAAGCGCAAAGGGCTGTCGCTTTGTCTGGAAACAATGGAGCTCCTCCACTACTGGGTGAATGAGCAGGCGGTACCGGTAAATGAGGCTGGGGTGGTGGAAGTGGTGGGAACGGCCGCGCAAATGGTCTGGCAGGATTAGAAGAAATGCTCGGACTTGTGCTTTGGGGATGACAATGCGTTGTGCTTCCCATCCGACCGACACTCGAACAAGCAAGGTTCGCTGGCAAAGCATCAAACATTTGATTTAACGAAGGCAGTAGCATCAAAGTAGCAGGTCGCATTGCCCTAGCATTACCGAATGCGTTTTCCTTCTTACTCATGTTCCTTGACTTAGAATATTCGAGTTTCGAGAATGTTGAAAATAATGATAGGGGACAGAATACTTTACTGTCTGCTATGCCGGGGTAATTATGAAGAATTTCCTTGAATCCAATGTTGGGGTCTGAAACGGAGGATCGTCCGTTGCGAGCTCAAGTGGCTAGGGTTAAGATATCACGTAAGTTCTAAACCAGCAAGCCAGGCTGCTGATGATCCTACCACTTTTTGCGTTGCCTCTTGCTCGTTTATGTGGAGAGTAGTCTCGATACGATCTCGATCGTGGCCGAAAATGGATATAAGCCCGGCTCAGACTGCCCCATTCTTAGCAGCTTTGGAGCTCCTCGTGCGAGGTATGCAAAGGGGAAAAAGCGACGAGACAGATCTGGACCTAAACCAGGATTCTTGCTTCCCTTACTCCACCAAATTAATCGTCCAAGCATTCAATATGTCAAAATTAGAATACTGGGATTTCGTTACGCACAGAGAGCGTACTTCCCGCAGAAGATCTGCTGGTTGTATCGGCAATACCTTCCCGAAGAAGCACGACTGTACAAAACAGGCTTTGACGATTCATCCCGATTTAAGACATGCCCCTCTGAAGACAAGCACGACAAGATAGTGTCCTCGGGGCGAATTTGTGATGTAGTAGCGGAGCCATCCCAACAGGGATGTGCTTTTGCACAATAAGTCTGGGCAAGCCGATGGTCGACATGGAATTTATCCTTCTTCGTCACAGTAATGAGGAAGGACAGTATTGTTCAAGACGTTAGGGGTGGGTGAAGACACAACCGAATTCTTACCCGACTCCCAAAGCAAATGCTATCAGCTACCCCTATCTAGTGTTATCGTCCCAGCCTTGAAGCTCCCCCAGAGCAGCGGGGCCATTAATTCCACCGCTTCAAACAACACTAAAGTGTGATCACAAACGCGACGAGAAACACACTTGGAGCGATTTGAGGCTCATTAGATATCTAGCCAACTTAGATTGGTACACCGCAGATATTAGGTATTTTACCTGCTACAGATAAGTCAAAGTGTATGAATATGGACCACCCCTGGTTTGGACACCCCTTCAACAAATAAAGATATTGTATATTATTAATCACAATTCTACCGGTTTGATAGCTACAAATACAAAAATTATATCGATTTACTCGATTTCATCAACTATATCACTCTCGTAACCTGAATACCTTATTATACGCGGTTGAATACGGCTAGATCGTCGTAGAGGTACCTCCTCTGCTATAATTGACTCATCATCTTCCCCGACAGATACCGCCTCATCTGATACAACAATAACAGGTTGTTCCGGCTCTAATCCTCGCTGTAAAGCTATCTCTGCAAGGGTAACAAATCGTTCATTCGGACCCTGGCGTACCTTCCTTCTTTTGACTGGCCGAATAGCTTCCAACTCGGTATGTAAACCCTCGAGCTCTCGCCGGAACAAAATATTCTCAACCACATACTTGTCAAAGCCTCTGCCGATTTTACGAACCGCCAATCGTGTAGAGGGACTTCGAATGGAGGATTTAAGCATACGATTGATATCCTGGCTTTTCGTAGGGGTTGAAATGTCACTACTTAAACCGATATGAGAGAGGGCTACGAAGACTTGCCCAAAATAAAGGCTCACAATCTTGGCAAAGAAAAAAGCAAAGTTTATATGAGATACACACAAATTTGTAAATCACGTGACTGCCAAGATTGTGAACTTTTATTTGGGCAAGCTTTCGTATTGTGAAGTTGAATTTAGGATAGGAACAAATAATCAGTCAAGTAAGATATTATAAACTGGAGTTGATCAGTTGAAGTAAGGAATTGAAGTGCTTCTTGGTTTCTGTCTTCCTTTAACTTCTGAGAAAGAGTGGCGCGATTCCGCACTTGTTAAATGCTCGAGAGGGCACTTGGCAGAGAGAATTAATTGTATACCTGTAAGTAGTATCGGAAAATCGTAGCCAGGGGAGATTGAAGCGTTGGAAGAAAGCTGAATCTGGCCGATAAAGCATGGAAGGGAAGACCACAACGACGGACGGTAATCATTTTATATTTCGCTTTTCTTTCAAGTTTCAAGAAGTTCTGCTTAGTCTCTTTTCAACTGGTGCGAGCTCTTTCACCCCAGAAGCGGAAATCTTTGCATAAGGTCGAGCCAGATACAATCATCCCGCCCTCCAGTCTGACCAATGAAGGCGCAAATTCGATTGGACAACTCCTTCCCAAGGCTAACAAAATTTTCGAACCAAGCTATTAGGACTTCATATATATGTTAGTATAATAGAAATGGGAGTATACTAGCTGCACACCCATGCAAAGTGGCGTCGCAATTAACACCCCGGTGTATAGCCAAAACTAATCCTCATTCGATATTCGGTGTTTTCATTGGAAGTAGAACTAGATCTTGACAATCTTTATACATCGCGTAGATTGTTTCCGTTGAAAATATTTTTAAGGTATCACCAATGATGGAACGTGTCCAAATTCAACAACTTTATTCGATTTATACGAAGCATTACGTGCTAAATGCGAAGAGATATCGCGTAGTGCCGGCTACGCGCTCTCGTTTATTAGAACAAAATGCGATAAGGATAGCATCAGATCTGGCCAAAATAGATGTGGCCAAAATAGATGCGACTTTAGTGCGTCTCTAGAATTATCGATTTCTAAAGGAATACGCCAAACTTCATCCAAGCGTACCAATTGCGAATGAGAGATTAATATCTATACATATAGAGAAGGGATGAAGGCTAATTATAAATGGCGCGTTAGCATCTTCTAAATTTATGCAGATCATGAACCCGGACCCCCATCTATCCATTCTTTGTATACAACTCGTCATCAGAACACACAGATTGGATATAAACGCTCGAATAGACCCGATGTTGAAATCTTGATCGAAATGTATGTATATAATTCAGAATGATTATGAAAACAAGGAATAGTATCGAATGAGGACTAGTTTTGGCTACATAGGGGTGTTAATTGCGACGCCACTTTGCATGGGTGTGCAGGTAGTATACTCCTAAATTTATACTATAAGTCAAGAGCATATTGCCGGCTGACTGACGAACAACGCGTCTTGATAAAGGGGACGAAGTATTCGAAGGCTCGCGATATTTACCTCCCCTCCAACTACCTCCGGCGAATCAACTTAGCTTTTATTCGGCTCTAGGCGAAAATGCGACTGTTAGCCAGCGTAAAACGCTCTCTAATGTTACAAGACGTCGGGAAATCTCACCGGAGATACCAAGTCAAACTGTTGGGGGTTTATTCAAGCAAAGCGTAGGAGAAATAAGCACCAAAACAAGCATCGAAACAAGCCTGAGAATGAGGGCACCAAACAGCATAATCCTAAACAATCAACTTCTAAAATTCGAAAGGGGTATTGGAAAAACAAGTATGTCTTGGGGTAATTATTAAGGTCTTATTTTTTCTGTATATTTTACGTATGTTTAGTTTAATTGGTAAAAATGAAAAGGAAAATTTTGTCTATATTTAAGCACCTTTGCATTTACATACTACCTCGTACATTAATCTGAAAAGATTTCAGATTCGGCATCTTTCGTTGGCATCAGTATAAGTATATTCTGTATTTTCTCGAACAAAGCCTTCGCGAGAAACAGTAGGGTCATCTGTATTATGATACAAAAGACCTATACGCTCTTCTAATGACAGATGATCAGAATCAACAAACTAAGGATTGAACGGGTTTTCCAATGCCTTATCAGAGTATTTTTCTTTGAAATGTTCAACTATTTCACTAAGAAACGACTCACGTTAGAATATACTTTTTGAGATAGAGATACCAATAGGACCTGAAATATATCTTACAAACATTTAACTCACCTCCGATGCTTGTAGACGAAGAACATAATATCGTGATGCATCTGACTCGACGCATTATGACCGAGTTTAAGTGCAAAAGCTCTAAGCAGCTCCGGTAAAATTGCCAAAACTCTTGCTATAGTCAGGCTGTCATGCTAATCAAGGTAGACTTCATTGTATAAACTTTCGGCTAGTTGGAATATGTAACTGTCTTCTTTTGAAGAAGGAAGGCTTAATGTTTCAGAGTAAATAGTCCTGTCATCATTATCGGATTCTACTGCACCCTACACATCATTCGAGGCGACTACAAATTAAAGTGTATCGGCCTTTGAGTAGTTATAAACTCCGGATGTATATCCGGAATCAGTGCCTTGTTTGTATTCAATGTTGATATTCTATGGATGGTTTTTGCCTAAAGCATTCTCTTTGCTGGTAGGTGCCCGCTCATACCGCTGTATGGTGTTGTCGTATTTGCCTTAGTTGTCGAAGACTACAGCGATGTTGTTGACTGTGTCAAGTGTGGACAGATAATCTTTGCCCAAGGCATTCTTCCTCTCGGCAAGTGTTCGCTTATACCACTGCATGGCGTCGTCGTATTTGCCTTGGTTGAAGAAAAAATTGGCAATGTTGTGGACTGTGTCGAGTATTGACGGATAGTCTTTGCCCAAGGACTTCTCACGGCCGGCGAGTGCTCGCTCGTACCTGGTTGAAGAAGACATTGGCGATGTTGTGTATATGATCAAGTAGGGTTGGATTTTCGGGTCCCGGTTCCTCCTGCAGAAGGAATCTGAAGAAGCTAGGCTTTAAATATTGGTGAAGATAGCCCAGATGAGACGCAACCCTCCTCTCTTCTCGAGCTTCCCATGCCTTACTTTGTCGTGACATCTTTTCCTGCTGACTGGCTTTTCCGAGAATCACCACAGCATGCCTTATAGCTTTAAATCGTTCGGGTTGGTCTCGACTTTCTCTCGCCCAAGACTGTACAACAGGGTGAACAGAGAATACTCCGAAATGTACTATCCTGACTAGTGAATATGATGCAAGGAGTAGAACCCTTTCCTTGACTTTGTCGATTGTCAGCATAGTTAGCTATATAATTGACAGCGAAACCACTTACTTTTGATCCCGTCGAACTGTTCATCCTCCCAAAGGCTCTCGGAAATTTCCTCAGGGTTGAGATATGAGCATACGAGTAATAACAACGCTGCTTCTCTGTCCTGTTTCTCGACACACGAGAAAGATATCTCCCAAGTTGTGGCGGCTGTATCGTGATGGTAATTCCATCCGAATCTCGGTTTTCTTGATTGCACGGCCATGAAAGCTTTGTCGTAATGCGAGATGTACTCTCCTAGTGGGACTTTCGCCTCGCGTATATAATAACCCGCATGGCTGATTGCGAGAGGCATGAAACCTAGCTTTTCAACAATTGTGATTGCCTCGTTTTGAGGGACTGCGTGATCATCAATTAGCTACTTCTTTGTATGCAGTATCGGTTGCTGTTATACCTCCTGAGAGTCTGGTAGGTGAGCTAAACTTAATAGGAGCGCGACTGCGCTTTCCTTATCCAGTCCTTCTAAGTCCTCTCCTTCTGTTCTATTTAAAAACTCCGGTCTACGGCTTGTGATGAAGATGGCGCCGCCGCCTTGATTTGGAAAGTATTCTTGTAGATCAAAAGTCCCCAGGTTGTCCGCGTTATCGAAAATTAAAAGCCACTTACTATTGCTAGGCAGCTGCAGCCAGCGGAAAAGGGCCGATTGGATATTACCCACCATTTCGGGATCGGTCTTGACCATACCTTTGCTATCGACCAAGCCTGGTATACCGAGCTTGGAGCCGATTGCTTTATAATCTGGGGCAGACTCGGGCCATGTTATCTTTGCTTGCTCTTTGACGATTTTTTGTATAATATCGATGAACGAGGTGCGGATGGTATCTTCGCTCGCTGCGGAGACCCAGAAAACAGCCGTGTAGTCATTATGGTGTCGATAGGCGTACTCGAGGGCGATTTGCGTTTTTCCCATCCCGCCGGTGCCTGTGAGAGCGAATATGCGCGGCACGTCCGCAGCTAGTTCGGCGAAATGTCTATAAATTTTTCTTAGTACTTCCCCTCTACCAACGAAAGTACGGTTCCGAGGAAACGGCATGCGAAACGGAATAACAACGTTGATCTCTTTGATTCTCTCTCGCTCTACACAAGATGGTATCAGTTTAAGCGTATAGAGGCTACAGCGCTATATAGGTATGGCAAGGGTGGAAAAGAGGGCTAGGGGAGCTCGCACGTGTGCTGTAGTCTTCAGTATCGTCCTTGCTAGCTATATATCGCGGCCTTGCTTAGCTTTATGCATTACTTTATGTCATTATGTAGGGGGGTTACCAGTCGGTATCCGGAGGAGTAACTCTTTCGCGTAGATGGCCGCTGTCAGTGCGGAATACGGCAGCCAACGTCTGTTTTTGTGGCCGTCGGAGTAGTCACATATCCCTCGGATCACGAGGCATGGGAAATCGTCTATCAGGCCCGCCGCCTCCATTTCGAAGCAGAGAGCTCCTGTTTGCGCGCTGATTATATTTCTCTTCACCCCATTTTTTATCACTTGGCTTCCCGATGCTATGATTCCGTAATGGATGTATGGATGATCGTATTGCCGCTCCGGGCGAGGAACCACTTTGGAAGCGTCGCATGATTTGCAGGTATCGCTCTGGCGCCCTGTATCAGCGACATGATTGTAATCAGCGTGGAACAATCTGTCGGAGTCTTGGCCTGGATATTAAAATCTCATGTCCGCTTCTCCAACTTCCTGAGCTGTATCTAATATTTTCTTGCCTAAATCTACTTGAGACCTGGCTTTAATGGATGATACGGCACTCAGCAGGATAGGCGGAGGCGCCTTCAACGAGCCGGTCCGCACGAATTCCCCATTTTCTATCGCTTTCCCGAAATCGTATTGAACGACACCGCCGGAGACACCGGTTAATTGGCTGACGACCAGATCACCAAGGCGAATATCGTTCTCTTCGCTGGGCGCACCGCCTCCGACGCCGACCATCAAACCGAATCGCAATCTCGTGAACGTTGAGCGCATGTGAGTAGCAACGATACCGGCTCGAATTATGCCATATCGTCCTTCAGGGAGACAGGAAACGACGACATTATGCTTGCCTATTCTGCCGAAGGTGTAAATGTTGGTGTCGCTACCGGCAACGCCGAGCTGGGGATGGGTCTCATCGAGAATCGCGAGGATGGCCGCCAATTCTATCGAGATGGCGCATATCAAACCAACAGAGTAGTCGCTTTTTTTGAGCTCGGTTGCCATAGCCTAGCGTGCGAGATTTTCGAGTATCCGGTGTGGTTGGTGTTATTTCATCTGTCTCGGAGCAGATGCGGGGTTGCTATTCCGCTGAATAGAAATCCTGTTCAGCGACTTTGGGGATGGTATCAAACATATAAGTATAACCTGGTGCCTAGTGGTTGAAGCGTGCCACCAGCGCCACCATTCAACATAACCATATGATTATTTTAAACATATATTTGCTGAGTATGGCATGGTATATAGGGGGGGGGGGGTCCGGTCAAAATTATTTTTGCATTTGCGCAATTTGCAAATTATGATTTTGCAAAACCAAAAAAAACTAACTCCACCAAAACAGCGATTTACGCTATTCCGAAACTCGGAATATAAAGCCTATTATGTCTAGATGTATATACTCAAATTTCAAAGAAATCTAAGCAGTGGTTAAGGTAGGATCGCAGATTTAATTATAATAGGTTACAGTATTAATATGTATTAGATTGTGATTTTCCAAAAAAAGAAAGTCACTTGTTTGTCAAACCTACTATGGCAACGCAAATGGACATAAGGTAGTATAAAATCAAAAATCGGGAAAACCAAAAATCGGGAAAATCAAAAATCGGGGATTTTTGCAAAACAAAAAAATCAACTTCGCCAAAACAGCGATTTATACTGTTTTGACGTTAGAAATATAAATTATACCATCTCTAGATACACATATCTAAAATCCAAGGTAATTCAGTTAGTGATCGAGGCAGGGTTACAAGTAGAATTTTGGTTATATTGATTAAATTGAATCGCGATTGAGATTTTTTGAAATTTGAAATTTTGTGTTGTTTTTAATATAATTAGTTGACAAACCAAAATCAAAACTTTTTGAAAATTGTAACTCATCACAGCCTAGCACTATAATCTACCAAATTCAAAAGGTGATCCTGCCTCGACCACTGACTGAATTATCTTGGATTTTAGGTATGTGTATCTAGAGATGGTATAATTTATATTTCTAACGTCAAAACAATATAAATCGCTGTTTTGGCGAAGTTGATTTTTTGGTTTTGCAAAAATCCCGATTTTTGATTTTCCCGATTTTTGGTTTTCCCGATTTTTGATTTTATACTACCTTATGTCCATTTGCGTTGCCATACCTACCAAAAAATAACAAAGAATTTTAAAGTTACTAGGAAAATTTCAATCGCAATCAATTGCTCGTAGGTATTGCCCCTGCTCCCGGTAGCCTTGTCATGAACGAACCCTTTTGCGATTGAGCGTGCCAGAAGGTCTGGATGGGCAGCCGTCTTGGCAAATCTGGATATATGGGTGCACTGTTGCGGTTTTCTGTGAATCAGCCCCAAAAAACAGCAACCGCTCCGTTCTCGATATCGATAGTAATACTAGAGTCGGTCATTAACTTGGACTGTGGTGCTTCCAGTAAACAACTCCTGATGATATAACTGAGCGCTAGAGCTGAAATAAGAAAAAAAGTGAGCAACCAAACAGGACCGATCCGGCCTTTCAATGGAAGCACGCATTCTAGGAACCATCAGATACCTTTTCGAGCCGCAGCACTGGGAATATCTTATCTGCTCATCATCTCCATGAACGCTCAATTCCCGGGGCAGGGAATCGCTAGCACGGTGTAAAATACTCTATTGACATGCGCAGCAATGACTTCTTTTCAGCGCGATCTCAGAAGCGACGGTCATCTTGCAATACTGGCTCTACGATCGATTCCATAAGCTATACACTGAGACTACGCATTATTTCTAAGACCCGAGCCAGGGCCAAATTCCGAGCGGATTGAGGTCAGTGTATATGACTCTGTAGCTGATACTGTTGAACCCCACCTTCAATGCCAGTGATTCATACTTGTTTCGTATAGTTTGTTGTTAATTTTCTGTCAATTATCGGAATACATGCACTATTTGCATCACTGCGCAAACTTGTTTCGGTTGGTAAAGATCGGGCAGGCCTTTTATTGGTAAATGCAGTCAATTTTAATTCTGATGACCTTAGATACAAACAGAGCGAAGAAGTATGTGAAACTGGAGCCGTGTCGAGAAAGATAGAAAGACTTCACAGGTAGTTCCCCGAAGAGATAAAACCAAGATTCCTCCTCTTTATTTGGCATCCCTGTTTTCTTAGGAAGGCATGTTTTGCGCTCTTACGGCGGTGGGTTCAAGTTCCCGGGGCCGACTCATACCTCGACACCCAAGAGTTTCGGTGCACCTTCGAGTTCCTCGCCCTCCGCATCGGGAGATTCGGTTTCAAGGCGGCAGTCGATCACATCGTTTTCTTCTAGCTTTTTCAAGCTTCGTGTGCGAGTGTTGATAATCCATCGGCTCTTTCGCAATGTCGCCTTGTCGATGTCTTTGCTCGAGAGCCAGGAAAACTCCAACTTGCGATACTGGACTGCGAAGATCATTTCCCCGGGCGCAAAAAAAACTGGCCTCGACCTGACAGCCTTTTGTCTTACTCACTCCTGCGCCGACGTCCAAGTTATCGGTGAGCGGGATGGGGACAGCCAGGGCTGTAGCTAATGCGGATGATACCGGTGCCGTGGCTCCCCCGCCGCTCTCTTTGGTTTGATGATTGCTGAGAGAAACACGCGCGTCGATGATCGCTTCATACCCGACGACCATGTGAATGGGCTGTCCCCTTCCTATCATCTTCAACAACCATTTTCTGGCATCGGGATCCTCGCAGACGGGTTCGAAAACGGCAGTCGAGTTCTCCAGTTGGTAATTCCTGTTAAAAAAGCTCTCCAACTGGATATGATCCAGAGTCTCAAAGCTCGAATGCGAGGAGATGATTTTCGCCAAGGTCGAATGGGTGGAGGTGCTCGAAGCGGATCTTAGCACTTCTAAAATTGTTCTTCGGTGTGACGAGAATGTTGTTGCATGCGATTGATATCTTTCAGGAGTCCGCTATCATAGAACTCCTCCGCGGGTGATTTGGTATTTGTAACAAAACGGCCCAATGCGGCAGCCTCCGGCAGGAGAAGCGATACCGGTATCGTCGCCTTCGCCTTCATGTTCCGGCTGTTCTTCGGAGCGGTCTATGATGGGCTGTATGTATGTTGGGGAGTACGGCGATCGAGATTCGAGCAATAGATTTGGTGTTGGCTTGATTTATAGCTGATGAGGCCACTTCCGTTGATATCACCAGTTGCCTCGATTCTGCCTCGATTCTGCCTCGGCCGTTGACGAGGGTGGTGTTAGTTCGTAAATCCGACGCGGGCTCAGCGTTGCGAACCACGCAGCCTTGCAGACCGACCAGCATAGCCATTACGTTTGCGTTTTAACATGCGATCTACTTGATTTCAGGCGGACGGGGCCAAGTTGCGGCTTTGTGTCCAAGCCTCCCTTCACTCTCCCAATTTCGAATCGTTCTGTGAAAGCCAGTTTGGTTTCGGATGGAGCCTTGCACAATGTGGACCCGTAGAGTTGCGCGATAATTTTCGCGAATCCTACAGCACCGCCAATACAACATACGATAAACGATGAAGACTTGCGAATCGAGAATTCTTCCAGGAATGACAACGTTGATAGCATCGAATTGCGTAGCTGCGGGTACACTTCGTCAAAAACGAAATATAGTGGTTTGTCGAATTCGGACCGCTGGATTCGCAAGGACATTGTTGAGAACTTGGGCGTCTAGACTCATCTTCCATGTTTCCGTGGAATTCTGTAAGCCTTTGCACTGACCCAGCCTCGTTTTGTGGATTAGCTGCTCAGGGTGACAAAGGGCTATTTTGAATGTAGCTCACCTGAAATCATGGTTTCTGAACTGCTACCTGTCCATAGCCCATGCCACCAAGTTTCCGAAGCTCTGCGAGGCTTCCGCCATTACGTTGCACGCGATGAATCTTTCACTAGGCTCAAATGCGAGAGCCAGTGAAACTGGCAGTATTACTCCTAATCCACGCTCTCGGCTCCCTGGGGCACCATAACGGATGGATCGCGTTATATGCCGGGAAATTATCCAAGCCGTGTAATTTTACAGATGAGGAAGGCTGGTGAGTCTCCAGCCGCTATATATAATGCCACGTGTCATTAGGTCGACCCCTGATGTAATACCGTTCAGCAATCGGGACTATGCGGTTGTGTATCCTTCAGCCTTCACAATAGATACAATCGATCATGCCTCGTGGTAGCCTCTTAGATAAATACGTTTGGTAAATTCCATAACGTTAAACTTCTCACCACATTAAGTTAACTTTGACCAGTATTCTTCAACACTGTAAAGCCAATCATTAATGAAAAGGGTTAAACGTTTATACTCACGAGCTAACGTAATTAAATACATTAGCAAGGGCAGCGGCCGCGTTAAGCATTATACGAATAAGCCTAGACCCCATACTAAGTTTCGAAATGGACCCGCTGTCCATCTCAGCATCCGTCATTGCCATAGTCACGGCAGCGGGTAAGGTCAGCAACGAACTTGCCAAGTTGACTGCTCTTAGGGGAGCCCCGGAAGCTGTAATGGCGCTGCAAAATGAGGTCGAAGATCTCCGCTTAGTGATCGATTCGGCGGAGTCTATCCTAAATCGACATGTCCTTCTCGGCGGCCAACACGGGAATGTGTGGGGCTTACCATCGGAGCTCGTTAGTGTGAAATCATTGTTGGATGGGGCCATAACTATTTTAGACAAAATATACAATATCACTAGGACGCGACTGGTAGATCATGATGGTAAGTTCAGTAGGATCAAATATCTGAAAGAATTCGGAAGCTTGGCGAAGGCAAAGGATGAATTGAGGGGGATTAGAATAGCACTTGCTAGTGGGATCGGCTTGATAAATTCGTATGTTACATTTTTCAATCCTTAAGGCCAGACCCTTTAAACATTTAATGCCACTAGGAATTCAGCTCTCCGGATAGAAACACGTATCGAGAACATCGAATCTATCTTAAGGCAAGGCTTTCAAGCTTTAGCAAATAATAACAGGAAATCCTTTTCACACGTGCTCGGATCCCAGAATGATGCGATCAAGAGGATCCAGGATGTTCAAAATATGACCTCAACTTTACATTCACAACTTCAATCAATAAATACAGCCTCTCAAACATCATTTCCAGCCAACCCAACCCCTCAGGCATCATTACCAGCTAGCATAAACCAGGCGCTGGGGACCGGTCCATCGTTAAGACCTCAAAACTCCCATTCCAACTACATACAGTCAGGACCCAGTATTATTTGCCAGGACAATATGTTTCGTATCCGTTTTCAACGAGTAGTAACATGCGATAATTTCTGCAAATGCGCTTGTCACGCTAGAAGAAGGGTTCGAACTCCTGATGTGCTCTCGAGATTCATCGGCCGCTTATTTATAGGCTACAGCGGCGTCCCATCATACTCTCCGCTTTGCACCACTTCCTCATGTCGGCATACAGAGGGTATGAATTTGAGGGTACAGTACGTCTTTCCTAGCTGGTTAATCTCAAAAATGCTAGCTGTGGATTTTCGTATGTCTGACACCCCCGAGGTCTTGCTTCGGACTTGGAACGTACGAGATGAGAAGGATTTCCCTTTTTCGTTATTACGAGCGGGGAAGGTGGGGAGATTACAAAAGCTGCTCGGGGAGAGTAGAATTTCTATTAGGGATGTTACTGCTCAGCGCGGGGAAACATTACTTCATGTAAGCATAAAATATTCTTCGCTTTGCGCAACTGCTCAAATTTGGCCCTATCAATTGCGAGACTTTCTCCCGAAATTCTGAGCCACGGGTCCCAAACCATTTCTTATGGCCGATTAATGGGAATTTAGTAACAGTTTGGCTGATTGATATTGATACACTCTAATATATATAAAGGCGGCCCTCAGGCACTCGCGGCCCTCCACTAATTTCATGAGGATGATTAAATTTCTTATCTCTCAAGGGGCGGACACTCACGTAGAGAACAAAGCGAATTCGTAAGTAGGAAGAGTTTGCATTCCAAAGCCAGCTGGTGCGATAGAAAAATACGGGAAATGCAATTCCTTCGCAAACTTACCATAGGAGTGTAGTAATCAATCTAAACGATGCCGGCTAATGTATTGTATAAAACTATTAGTTCCCCAACAACCCTAGCATTCTATAAGATACATCATGCCTTTTTCAGCTTTGGCACCGTGCCAAAGTTCAGGGATATGATAAATCAATTACGAGTGTTATTTCCAGATGCAAGCTCATCAGTGCAGACGTTACAGTTGACTAGGATCCACAAACTAGTACTTCAGTTCGAAACCGGAAGCCTCTGCGAAGAACTGTGCAAATATACTGAACCCGGTATAATAGATCAACCCGATACTAAAGGGAAGACACCCTTATTGTGGGCTGCTACTCGAGGGGATTTCGATACCACGAGAATTCTCTTAGAACATGGTGCAAACCCAAATATCGCTGACAAATACGGCCAGAACCCTTTAAGTAACTCAGGGAGCCTTGCCTGCCTAAAGCTACTGCTCAAATATGAATCTGAAATTGACCAAAGAGACGTATACGGGTACACGCCCTTGATGTCTGTGTTATCTAGGGGGCGTCCACCAGGTATGGAAACCGAGGCTGCTGAGTGCTTGATACGAGCTGGTGCAAACACCGACCTAGAGACTCTTGAAAAACTCACACCATTACACTATTGCCTTGCATGGGACATACCTGCCGCCACCCAACTCCTCATTGATGCTATGGCAAATTGCAACCTTCCAAATAAGTATGGGCAGACAGCGGTGATGCTGGGAGTGAGATTCAAAAGTCACCAATCACTCTCTATACTCCTCCGAAGCCTCGGCAGAGTTAATTACACACATAGGGATATACATGGGAACAATATTTTGCATTATATTGCGGGATATGGTGATCTCTCGACTCTGAAGGTTTTTGATAATGTTGAACTGATAGGGTTAGGCGCTAGAGATAGAACAGATTGGGGAGAAACGCCAATGGATATAGCTCAAAGAAGGCTTAAGGAATATTCTAGAGCAAATGACTGGTGTGAATATGAAAAGGGAAAGTGGTGGTGTTCCTTCTGCGATATCCTGAAACGGGTAGAGGAGGTGTCGTATACGCCAATCTCGTTAGTCGCCGTATGGAACATTGCGCCAGGATCAGAATTGGACTATAAAAATGATAAGGAGGATGATGAATTCTACGATGCTTTGGAGGGCTCCGACTAAGCTATCTGCTAGACCTATGCTCCTATTTGAATCTGGCGAAATGATTTCTCGCCGCTCAGAACGAGTCATCTTCCACAAATTTGACTCCGCCAAAGCTGAGTGCCCGATGAAATGACACCTCCTTTGATAGAAGATCCTACTGTATCTAAGTGTGGTGGAACCGGCGCCGATACCTTTAAAACCCACAAAAAAAAAAGGCTTGGCAAAAAAATGTCGCTAATACCTTTAAAAAAACAACGCTAATATCTTTTAGTAAAATATCCTAATCAGTTAATCTAACCTCAATTTAACCTTAAATTAAGAAAACATAGTATATTAAAGATGATATATAATTCTATATTAAAGATAATATATCTTATTAAGAATCTTATATAATAAAAACTTATGTTAAGGATAATATATTATATTAAAAATACTAGTAGATCGTGTCACAGATATCCCAGCGGTACATACGAAATTCCCCTACGGGATAATTCTATGACAGCTGAATAGTGCGCCGCACTAAGATTTCGCTTATCCCAATAATAATACGTTAAATTATTCTGTTCGATTTCTCACTACGAAAACCATGCCCCTCTGGCATACTTTCCGATAGCATTTGATCCGCCACTAAGGGCCGTGCCGCACCAACAGCGTTGGGCGCAAAACGACAGAACTGACGGATAGGCAGCAGAACACAGGATATGAGGTATCCCGTGGATCCGTCCAAACACCCCTGTCAGACAACACAAAAGTGTACTCGCCAGAAATGGAGTACTCGCCAGGCGAGTACTGATTTCCAGGCGAGTATTAAATTCCAGGCGAGTAACCAAATCCTATGGACAGGACCTCATGTATATAACTATAGCTCCACGCCTTGACGATGATGGTCTTCCCTTAGATCCTCATCGGTCAACTCAACAGCACAATAGCCTAGCACAATACAACTTATAGTTATATTACCTTATTGTCGTTACACTCTCAATACCCCAGAACTATTTACTCTCCCATACATACTTCCCTGAACTGCGCTCTGAGTGAATAGAGCTGTGAGATAGAAGCCAAGTAGCGCTTGCTGCCGCCTAAAGTATCTAGCCGGATATTTAGGTAGTAGGTGTAACAGATAGTATTTTATAAATATTTAATAAATTATTTTTCTTCTTTATATTTTTATATGTTATAAATTTATAATAGCGAAGAGCTTGTGATCTCAGATATATGACTACTATTATTTTTACAAGAATAGTTCATCTTCATTTTATTCCTATAATAATTGTAATTTAGGTGTACGAGGTAATATATTTATGTTTCTAGAGTATCATCCCATAGTATATAAGTGTTTCAGAGAAAACGAAGTTAATATAGATTACATTTTTGATAGTATTATGACAATTGGTAATAAAGAAAGCAGTATGTGTTAATTTTGTTGCGAATTTATAATATTTATTATATATGCGTCAGGGGTGGTGCACGGACCCTTAGTAATTGTACAATATCTCTTGGAGCCGCGGTCTCACCAGCAGAGCGAAATTATACAATAACTCATGATGTCCAATAACTCTAGAGGACCAATAACATATGAGTCTCTACGGTATCAGACACCATAACTACCAAATTCACAAAACCTCTAGATGTCACACCCTATAACTTTTCGACAGCCACAACTCAACAACCACCCGCCCAAGCACCCCGTTATTCTAACCTACAGGTCCTAAAAAGTTAGCAGGATCTGTATTATATCCATATATAAAATCTTTAACCTCAACCGCCGAAGAAGCCAAAAGGTATTCAGACCAGAAAACCCCTTTCGCAGACCACATAGCAAATTGATTGCCGCCTAAGCTGTGCACAAAGATGACACTAGGTATGGATCAATGTACTCACAAACCGTTGCTAAATGAGGTTCTTTGGTTTATCTACAACTATCTGGCTGATACTACCAGCAGAGATAATATGGCAACCATACCCGCTACGGATCTCCTCATCTGCTGTAGATATTTCATATTAGCAGTTTAAACCAGCAGTAGAAGAATTAACTGCTCTTACTACATACTAATAGTTTAAAACAGTAACATCATCCAGTTTTGACTTGGGGGTTTTTCCAAATATTCTCTACATGATTTTTGAAGCCTAAATGACACTGTAGTATTAGTATCTGCCAGTGAGGGGTTTTGAAACAATACCAGAGAGATGTTAAACTCATGCAAGCTGATCCGCGGTTGGTCTGCACAACAATAGTTAGGGAGTTGAGATGCGTCTAGTGAAGACAAGTAAACGTTATACTTCGGTAAGTCTAGATACCGTCCAAGGTGTTTAGTTGAACATTCGAGGAATTGTACGGAGATAGTGAAAAGTTGTAAATTGATTGATGTCATTGATGCAAGGCTTCCGGGACAAACAGGATACAAACAGGATGTCAGCCGCACGAGCCCACGAGTTTCCATAGCCACAGCCGACCCAGGAAGAAGTGACAATGACGCAGGAATTTATTGGCAAACCTCCCTCATGCTCCGGTAAATCAAGGCTGAATTTCCACGGATCCTGCATATCAATCACCTGAAATAACTATATGCAGAACTCCGGACCTATCTCGATGATAACTGCGATAACCCAGATATAGTTGTCTGGCCGAAGGAAAGCCCGTGTATGTACAAATTGTATGACACACCAGTGCAAAATAAGATCCGCTCAGACTCAAACCAGCTTGGGCTTCAGCGGCTGTTGAACGAGCTCTGGCACGATAAGTCCGGTAAAACCGCTCCGGATCCTTTGATATACCTTGGAGCACTTCGAGATCGGCAACCAAACCAAAAATTTTCTCGGATTGGGCCCACACATAGATGCAGGTGGTCTCAGCCGTTGGGCGGATACAGGATTTCGCAAAGTCTATGATTCGTATTCGCAGGACGGCCAAATGACCACGATTGCTGAGATCTCGAAGCTCGAGATCGTGCGGCCCAGGACCTGTTTAAGTTACGAGCCCATCTGAGTATCTTCCGAACGTTCCAAGGATGGGCGGCTCTTACGCCTTCAGCTCCAGGACAGGGCTCACTTCTGTTGTATCCCAACCTGAAGACCGTTGTTGCATACTTCATACTGAGTCCATTTTTCTGTCCACCTTCAGATGAAGATGATATCATGGACGCAAGCAAATGGACCTTTGATGATAGCGATTGCTTATTTCCGGGTACCACCAAGAACGATTCCCAGAGACTCAGCCGTTCCTCGCATCCACACTTAAGACTAAGGGAGTGTCTGATATATACTCCGGAGATTCGCCCAGGAGACAGCGTTTTCTGGCATTGTGACGTACGTTTAAAGCAAAACAATCAAACTTGAGAAGTAGAGAAGTCTTCTAACAAACGATACAGATATACCACGCCGTAGACCCCGAGCATACGGGCTCAGAAAATTCGACAGTAGTGTACACCCCAGCCATTCCAACAACACCACGAAACCAGAAATATGTCAAACAACAACTAGCAGATACGCTCGCGGGTCGTCAACCTATTCACAGCTATGGCAAGCTAGATGAAACAAAGTTAAAGGGCTACCAAGGGCATGAGGATTTGGGACTTAGTGGTATTGCTCGCAAAGCATTTGGCTATGATATATGATTGCATTCGTAGCTCTTGTCTGTGATGGTATATCCAATCTTATAGTGTTATGTAGTAGTAAATAATCTCAGTCTATACCGTTACATAAAAGAACAAAAAAGACGTCGAGTAAACTAATACTCCATCGTCTCCTCGAACAACCCAGTCAAAAACTCCCTCTGCCTCTCCGTCTCCCCCCTCAAATTGGGCGCCAACATCAAATCTCTCTGCTGCGGCAAGTTTCCTTCGACAAGACCCTTAATATCTCCCTTATCGTACCCCAAAGCCTTAACCCCCCTGGGCTGATCTCCTAATCCCACTAAAAACTTCGCCAACCCTTCACTCAATACCTCTCCCGCGCTCTCTTCTTTAACATTACTAATATCAACACCGAATACCTCCGCGGCAGCCAAATGTCTTGCCGGATTACTCGGTCCCGTAAATTTAAACCCCACGGGAGCGGTAACAGCCACGGAAACACCGTGCGGGATAATAGGATGATCTACTTGGTATCCTTCGTGTTTATAACCCTTATTCATCCCGCTCAACGGATAACTCATCCCGTGACATAAATGCACGCCCGCGTTTCCGAAGCCTACTCCTGCGAGGGTGGCGGCTAGTAGCATGTTACTTTGCGCTTTGGCGTCTGAAGGGTCACGGACCACGCGGGGCAGGTATTTTACGGTCATTTTTAGGGCTTCGAAGGAGGAGACAGAGGAGATGGGGTTTGCGCCTTGGTAGGCGGGACGGAGGATGGAGTTTGTAGGACGCAGAATGCGCTCGTTGAAGGGGATTGCGGTCCAGGATTCGAGGGAGTGGTAGAGGATGTCGATTTAATTTGCCTTGCTGTTTTTTCTTCTTCCTGCTGCACCAGCTCTTGCCGTAGCTCTTCAGTTAACATTTTCGCGCGTGAAAAATGAACTTTATTCCCTTTTTCAGTCTGGTTGTTCCTCACTCGCTTCATTTTGGTGCGCAAGTCAACAATAGTTGCCTCTTGGATTATATTATGCGCATACAAGATCTCTGCAAACTTTCTGACTTTAGCAAACTTCTTCAATAGCGAATCAAGATATTGGCCGATTTCAGACTGAATCTCTTGAACAATAAAGTTGAGAGCCGTAGAGGTGGAAGGGGTTGCAAGGGTATTATTATCCGAAGCTCGAAGCTTTGATGGTTTTATAAGAGCTGCAAGTGAATCGACATAGTCCCCCCTACGAAGATTCGGTAATTTTTCGAGAGCTGCGAGAGGATTGAAGGGGTAGATGCCGGCGCCCTTGAATCCTCCCTTGATATAGCGCTCGCACGGGCAGTGGCGAGAAATAAGGGGAAAAAAAGAGAAGAAAAAAAAGAACTGTGACTGGTGAATACAGAGCACGTGCCCGATCACGGGAAAACAACACAGAAAGGTGGCAAGAGAACGCAGGCTGTGGATTAGGTCAGAATTTGCGTTGCGCGGCGGCACGTTCAATACCCTCCTGTTAACAGTCGGGCACAATAATTGCTGCGGTACCGGCAGCTGGAGCACCCTGAGCAGCGATATTGATAGCAACGGGCACAGGGGGGGTACATGGGCCTGGGGGGTAATAACAGTGGCAGCAGAGGTAGCAGCAGTAGCGGCGCGCGTAGCTCGCTCTGTCCCTCTCTCTTCGGCGGCGACCACCAGCGCTGCAACTTCGACGTCTGCTAGTATCTTCGCTTTTGACAGTTGAGTTCGCCCACCTAGCCTTATATTCTGCTTGAGACCAACAGCGACTCTAAGCTCTTCGTCCGTGGCTTGTAAAATGGCTTGTTTATGGTAAGATATCTCTGCTACCTTAATTATTTTATCGAGTTTTGTTACCATATTATATTTAATAGTCGAGGCACTTTTTGCACTCTTGTTCCTTGGTATATTCAATAATATAAAACGGGACTATAAATCAGGGGTCCTCATTTTTTTGATATAAATTCGCAACAAGGTCAACACCTGCCAATATAATGCGATGATCGATGCCCCTCTCTACCACCATACCAGTATTACTACCGTAAATACTCATACAGTATTACATAATAACTTTCGAAACACGTCAGGAGAGCGCCGAAATTTTTATATATGAATAACTCACGGTAACAAATAAGTCACGATACCCAATATCTCAAGGGTCATTTTCATACTGAGTTTAATTACTGCACAAAAAAACAACACAACACAAAATCTTTCCCGCTGCGGTGGTGGTAAACGAAGCTACAGCTGGCTGACCATCATAATACCGTAAAGACTGGCGAGTTATTTGGTACTATAAAGTTATTTGGTACCGTAAGTTATTCAATACAAATTACATATAATACTACGGGATTTTACGCAAAACTTAAAATCACCATACAAAAGTCTTCGGACTTTGCTGACGGTCCCGTGAATTATTATATAATATATCGCCAGTCTTTACGGTAGGTACCTAAATCCTGCGTTTCGGTAGCCAAAACATACTCTCTTTCATCATCATCAATCTCGCTTTCATCATAATCATCAGCCTTACTGCCATTATCACTGCTATCATCACTACCATCATCACTATCCCAATCTATACCGAAGTGACGACTATCACGATATTTATCAAAGGAAGACATAAAAGAGGTACCAGATTCATTTAAATCGTCTTATCCTCCATTTCTTATAAAATTTACCGTGTTATATATATCTGGCACCTTATACCCCTCCAAGCCCTTAATACTAATTAGATTGTCTTGACTACCATCAATAGCAACCGTAATCCCACACTTTTAAAATGATCTCTTGACCATATCAGTAGACTTACATATAAGTTCCCATACCTCCCCAATCCAATTTATCATTAGAATCCTTCATTGGCTTACTGTAAACTTGCCTGCCTCAAAAGGATGACCCTTTACAGCAGTATTGCCCAGTTTATATTTAGAGGATCTTCTACTCATTTTTTACCTAATTACTAATTATCATGCTATTATTGGAGAAACCAAGCTTTTTTAATATTTTATAAACAGATTACCCCTCTTTTTTATGCTTTTTATATATTGTAATAGCTAAGAGTTTATACTCCCGGGTGTATGTTTGCCATCATGGGCGCGGGGTAGCTTATCATGATCTTCCTATAACAAAGATACCAATAGTCTGGAAGGCGTATGAGGTAGGGCATCCGTAGTCCTGACGTATTGCCCTATGGCATACAGATGTTTAAGAGAGGAAGAGGCAATAGTGGACTGTATTTCAAGGGTGGCAAGTGGTAACTACCTGGAGAAGATCGTAGAGTGTTGGCTTTGTTGCGAATTTTTAGTAGCTCGGAGGATGACGATTAGCACTCCATAGAAAAATATTAAGAGGATAAAGAAGATGAATACATTATGGGCGTAGAAATTCAGGATTCTAGTGTTTTAATGCTGCAGAGTAGTACACAGATTTCTGTCCTTTCAGATTTGTGTTGTAATGTTGTATTTTGGTAATAGAAACAGCCCCTTGCTACCGATATCCTCCCATACAATCTTTGATACCATGGTTTATTTGATACCGTGTTATATTTAATACCAGTTTTTTTGACGCTCACACGCGTGTTCCGTGTTATATTATATAATAATTCGCTAATCTTTACGGTATGACGCGTCGAACGGCTGTTCCCGACATGTGCTAACCAACATCCAAGAAACATCATTCCTGACTTCGGGCGCTCCACACTCTTCCGTTGACGTTTTAAAGTTATCGAGCTCCGATGGATGTTTCTTTTTCATGCCCTGTCTTACTTTACCCACAAGATACTAATAGTTCTTATACCCTTCATGAATCAATTCAATGGATGAAGAGCTCGATAAATTTACTAAACATCATGTACATATGCTGTAATTACACCAAACGATCGTCCTTGAGGTCCTCCAAAAACTCCTACCAAATAGTATATAAATGAAATCTCTTTTTTTCCCTTTTTTCCTAAAAGTCCATAACTCGTTAACCCATTTGTTCGTCTCACAATACCATCTCAATTTGCCCGTTCTTCCTTCCCATTCACCCAAAAACATTCTCGTCGTACTCGTATGCAACCCCACCGGGTAAACCACGACGCAAGCAAAACTCAGTCCATTCATCAAGCATCTGCGTACCCGCGAGTCTGCCCAGATCAGTTTCAAACTGGTAGTCTTCAACTTGGAGAAAGCGGTCCATAGGTTCGGGTATATTGGTACGGCGTACGACTGAGGAAGTGATACTCGAAGCTACTGAAAGAATCCTACTGGCCGTGGAGCTTCCACTTCTTTTGAATAGTTAGCTTCACCACCATGATATAACAACGTTCGATAAAGAAAACAAATGGCATTAGCATACTGGATCGAGGATGTAGCTGAAACGACGATATTATGGTGCGCGCCGGGGTTGGAACAGAGGACAAAGTCGCCGACAAAATGGACGAAGATTGTCAAAATCCAGTCTGTGAGGGTAGAGCTGGCGAGTTCAAGGATACTCTGGTTTGCCTAGATTGTATTGTTGAATTATGATCAGTCCATGGTTTTATCGTGCAAACGGCATATCATACTGTCCGAAATCGTCACTTCTAGAAATACCTTTTCTTTCCATATAGCGATCGCGATTCCCATTTTCAAGACACAAAGGGTAAGAATGGAAAGCTTGAGTAAGCTCCGGAATTCAAGAGTTGCAAACATTCTTGCTACTTGAGGGTTCTAGATTTCTTGGGGTTTGTTCCTTGGGTTTTTTTTGTCGGATCTGATTATGGCTTACAAACACAAAAATGTTGCTCTTGGGAAGAAAAGGCGTATTCTCGTAATAGAAAAATGCTGGAGAACGAAAGAGAAAACACTGGCATTTTATATTTGAGATTATCTCAGTTGGCAGTACAAAAAGTCAAATGCGAGAGCTGGGACTTGGTAACGAACAAGAAGAAGCAAAAATAAAACATTGGACAGGAAATAACATTCAACAGGAAATACCTGGGCCTTGCATCCTTGTCGGGTAGGACCTATGGCTTAAATACTGCAAGGCTGCCAGCAGACAAACGCAGCAGAACGTAGTGTGTAAGAAATCAGGCCTGCGTTGATGAATTCAGACAAATTTGTTCATCGCTTTTGCCATGTATGTCTATATGTTCAGGCCATTTAGTGTATAAACAGTTTACTAAAAGTTTATCAAAAGTTTATCACAACACCAGTACCAGCAAAAACGTCTTATCTGATAAAATATAAAAGGTATATCTTGTAATAGGGCGAGATAGGGTTTCTAATTAGGAATTAGTCAAATTGCCCACAAGCTATTGTATAGGCAGGCGACGAGTCCGTCAAGAGATTGAAGAAAGTTGCTTGCAAGACGTTGGTCAACATGGTATACCTCGCACTAAGCTACCTTGCCTACGATGATTATATCCTCGATCTGATAGACACGCACGTATAATTTTCTACTTACGGAGAAAAAAAAGTGAAAGGCTACACGTGCGATGGTGACGACTGTCGAGATTCCAGTCATGTAAAAGAGGTCGCTGAAAAATACGTTATCATGTCGCCTTGGCGTTGTATAAAACAACACAGACCATTTGTATGGACTTCCCATATTATTTTAATGTGTTGTTTTATACATGTATTTTGTCGACACCCCATCGCTGACAAAATGTATGTAAAAGCTAATAAAATCAAACACTGATAAACCTCTCAAAGAAATGTTTCTATAATATATCCCAAATATTCGACTTTGTAGTATTCAAATTTCTGATTGTAATATTCATGTATCGCGCGCTAAAGTAACGGGGTATCACTGCATAGTTATTATATGTACACACCTCCTCCACTTCTCAGTCCATTCTCATATAAGCAATATAAAGACTGCTTGCAAGTAAAACAAGGTCATGATCGATATCGCCACTTGGAGATCCATAAAATAAGCCAAAGCGATCTATAACGAAACAAAAAAAAGGACAACAAACAAAAGAAAAGATCACCCGAGCAAGTGAAAGTCAAGATAATAAATAATAATAATAATAATTGATAAGAGTTAAGGGGCCTATAGAGTGGTCCAGCAATATGTTCCGGATCCAGTATGTGTATATGTCGGCCCCGGCGAGAGTAACTTCCAGGGATGAATCAGGATATGGCCAAAGGGTTGGTATAAGAAAACCTGGTATTGGAGGGTAGAATGTTATATCGTTTTGTAGGTGCTCTCGTCCATGGCTCCAGGGTCCAGTGTATTCATGGTTCCGCCTCAATAAAATATAAGAACAAAAGAGAAGCGAGTCATCCCAGTTGGAGAAGGTAAAAGAGGTAGTCCATATCGGAGCCAATAAGAAACCGGAGTCCATGGGAAATCCACTCGATAAATAACCGATCCTCAGAGTATTCCTGGCCCTTGGAGGCCTCAAAACCGTATCGGTGAATATAATAAAAAGTTATAAAAAAAACACGGGTCCAACATCTGAGATCCTAACGGTGGTATGAGCCACAGCGAGGATCCCAGATGCTGGACCCTTATTTTATAAGCCGGGGTTAGCTAATCCCCACCCCTGCCTGTTTTTGTCTTTCCACAAAGGCCCTAGCTTTCCGTTTCTTCATCGACATGTCTCGTCTCAAAATACTCGCTGCAGAATTCTCGTCTCCCACAGCTTCGCGTGCCGCTCTGTATACTTTATCTTGATCCAATTTAGGGTGTTTTGTCATAAGAGTATGAAATGTATTCGCAATCTTTCTCTGGGTAGCTTCGTCCGGTGGTGTGATAAATTTGATCCATTGCTTTGTCGCGACTGAAGCTACCCCTCGGGTAACAGCCTTGACGCGCATAACAGCGTCGTCGGTTATGAGGACTACTGGTCGAATATCGGTGCCTGAAATACGTTTTGCCGCTATCTCGCCTTGCGCTTTTGCGGTCTCTATGATGATATCATCAAGATTCTTGCGACCGTCTTCGCTGTAGTCATCGATCAACTCGTAGAATTGGCCAGACAAGTTATTGATCTGATTCCCCTTTGCGGTCAAAATGCGAAGATTTTTCTTGTCCTGCAAGCCCTGAACCAGAAGGTTAAGAGCCGCTTCAGAGGTTGCGGAGACCTTGCTATCATTTCGTTGAAGGCCGCGAAGTTCGTGGATAACGGAATAGGGTAGCACAATGGACCATTGGTTCGAATCCAACATTTTCTTGAACGTATCAAGGTGTTTTACCAGACTGTTAGTATCTACCACGACGGTTGTGGAACCTGGTTTAAACGATGCGGAAGAGAAGGCAGCCGAGTTCTTGACTTTTTTCTCCTCTTCCACTGTAACGGTGGGTTCGTTTAACTGTTTTCTTAAAGCCTTCCTTTGTGCCAAGAGCTGGGTGAGTACTGGGTTTTCGATCTCGTCTAAGCTTTCTTCATCTTCCTCATCAGCAAGAGTAGCCGGGCTCATCTCCATCTCAACGTCAGAATCGTCCTCCATAACGAGAGCTGATTCACGCGAGTAAGTTGGCTGTGGAGAGAGTTGTTGCTGAAGAGATCTCAGTTCTGGAGAAACGGTGAAAGTAAACCGTGTGGCGTCATACTTGATCCATGGTCCAAAATTTGCAAGTCTTACCAAAATCCAAAGCATTTTCTCCTCTCGAACGAGGTTCATCGATGGTAATTCGATAAGCCTTTCATCGTCGTCAACCTGTATCTTGCTAAAGTATCCGTATGGGAAATATCGGCGAGCGATCTCGAGCCCGCGCATCATGTACTCTTCAGGGAGTGGTCGAAATCCCTTCTGTACAACTGGGAATACATTGCTATCAAGGATCCGAGTCATCGCACCATCGTCGGTCTTTCTCTTCTTGAGGAGAGCGTTGGCGTATTGAACCATCTGTTCCCAGGGGAAGGCTTTGACAATTAATGCCATTCCCTCGGGATATTCCTTGAGGTAATTGAGAGCGACGAGGTAGACATGAACGAGAGGTTGGACAGCTGGGTCATTTTGGCGATCAAACGCAAGAGACAAAATATCGAAGGCAAGCTCTTGGGCGTGGGTCAAAGAAATGTCAAAGTTAACGGAGGGATCCAATTCTGGTGGATGGGTTAACAGAGCGTTGGCGGGGTTGTACCCGTTAATGACTGGCCCGGGAGGTATGGTGTTATCCGGTTCGGCCATTTGAGATTGAGCTGCCTTATATGCTGCTTCTGCCTCGTTGCTCGCTTTCTGATTCTCTTTCGCAGTGGTCGATTGCTTCATCCTACCCTCTTTGAGATTGTATTGGAACAAGGATGCAACACCACAGATAGCAATATAAACGCCAGGGATCTTGAACTTGAGCTTGGTAGCTCCGATCTTCTTGTTAAGGAGATCCAAATTACTCTTCCTTGCGCTCCGGGAAAGCGTCTTGGTTGACAAAGGTGAAGCAAATTGAATGCAGCATGACGAAGACGGTATCCGCCGATTGGCTTCCTTCTATATCTTGCTCCTTCAGCGCATTAGGGTCGAAAAGAGTCAAGATGCTCTCTCGTGCAGCGGTGAAAGGTTGGGCTACTGCTAAGGCCTTGCAATAAAAGAATAGCTGTTGAAGAATATTGGGTCTGGCCAGAATCGCCAAATGGTGGTAAAGCCGGCCGACATGGGGCTGTCGGTCAGTGCCCTTTGCATACCACATCTTTGAGACGTTCATCCAGACCTCCCTGTCACGGGCATCACCTTCTTCAATCGCCATCCGATATCGACCCAAATCTCCAAGGCATTCTACCCAAGTATCTGCAAAAGCAGGCACGGTTTCGTAAAGTAAAGCCATCATCGAGTACGCCAAGTAGATAAAAGCTAGCATGTGCTCGAAGCTATCCGGTAGGCGATGCCTTAACAATTCTAAGAAACTATGGATCCCGTGACGCCACATACGAGCAGGCATTGCATATTTAGTCGCAAGCTTTCTTAAGGAGGGTGCCGCGGAAGGATGTTGACTCGCAAGAAAAAAGTCATGATGTTCATGCAGTAAAGTCCTGTGCAATGCTATCAATGCTTGCCACTGATCATTGTTTAACCTTGGTGCTTCCTTAATACTTTGGGTAGCCGCGGCTGCCTGCTTGGAGTCAACTTCTATGCATTTGGCCTCTACCATCACGAGCCCTGCATAGATTCCCTTTGACTTCTGCCACAAGCTGTTCTTGGGAGATAGGGCGGGTCTCAGGTTGTAATATAAGTTCAGGTTGTTGCTCAGGTTCATCTCCTTCAGGAGAAGGTTGGGAGACATGGGAAGGAGGGGCAGAGGTAGAATTAGGAGGAGGGGGTGGTGTAGCAGGAGGAGCATTACTAGGAACACCATGTTGCTTTCGTAATAAAACAGGTGCACCAGCACTAGTATGTGTGGGAGCTGGTGCAATATTTGATCTTTGATGAGAAGCAGGGTTAGCAAAGGAACGTTGAGGGTTCCGAGAAGCAGCAGCAAGGTTAGGCTGATGGGGGGTGCGTATAGGCTGAGCAGCTCTGGGTGAAGTTTGCTTTACTGGGTCGGAGCGATGGTCAAATAGCTTCCCAGGCGCATTAGATGTATTATCCCCTCGACCCGGCCGGGGCGAGCGGACATAGTCCAAGTCGACGTGCGCAGGCTCCACCCGACGACCGGCGCCGCCGAACCTCCTTCTGGACGGCCTAGGAGTTGGGGCAGGTGAGGTCTCATCAATTTGCATTAGCTCAGCAGCCTGAGGCGTAGATAAGGTAGGCCTAGGATATTAATCAGGTTAGCGCGGTTATGTTAATGGGGGTAGGGGTGGGGAGTTCGCGGATTAAGGTAGTGTCTTTAGTAATACAGTGCGTATTTGTCTATATATAAAGAACCTCCCTCCCACAGAATTTCTTGTTTTCGGGTTGGGAAAAAAAAAGTCCAACCTACGTATCCTCGAATAACGCTGTGGCATCTTCCAGTTCGTCAGCGTTTATATCTTGGCCGTGTTCTTCGAGGTTATGCTTCCGAAGATTCGTTCCGGTCCAACGACATCTTGAACACGCTACTTTCGCTCTCGAATTTCGCATCCCAGCCTCAAACCGTCCAACGATGTCTGCAGGCTGGGACTGGGGGCTCAGAGGGGCGTCATTCTCGGGGTTCATCATCGTTAAAAAATATTGATGAGAACTAGGGCTGCCTTAAAGTCGATCTGAATACAATCTGTGCCACAGAAATTCCTGGTCAGTTCCATATTTCTTGGTTGCGATCACGTGGTAAATTCAAATCCCACCTAAAAAAATATTATCTAGCAAGAACACCTCTGAAGTCCCAAAAATACGTATGATCTCCAGCCACGATTACAATACGCGGTGTCCCTGACCCGATAGGATGGAGGAAGATCGAATTTGGGGGGTTCTGAATTGTAGGATGTTTAATGCTGTTGTTCGTTGAAGATTGCGGAAAGGACGTTCGTGGGAGGATGTTGAATATAACGTCAAACTGATTATATGAAGGATCTCTAGCCGGCATAAGGCCCTGATATATACGGAAGAGGATGAGCAACAGTTGACATAAACGAAACCTTGATGCCTGAGGAGTCTCGCGATCTTGGGGGCTGACTCTCAGCACCGGAAGACGAGGCGCCCACTGCAATGATGACGTTACTTATGCTGATAGCGCCGAGGTCCGCCACGCAATGAAGGCGGAGGGGGGAATACGGAATTCTAGGCAAAGATGCTTGGATCAAGGTATATCGAGATTTGAGTTATTGCGTTGGCGTGGTGAGGTACAAAATGCCGAATTTTACAATTATGGTGGTAACATTTCTAGAGGAAGAAGGCTGAGTTGGTTTTCGATGGTAGGTGGGAGAAAAGTGGTTAAGTGGCGCTAATCAGATAAAAAGAGTTGTGTTGTTATCCGCATCGGTTAAACCAATTCGGCAGAATTCGTATGTCTTTATTGATATATATTGATATCCAGGAGATAGATTTATCTCTCTGGATATGCTATGCTATCTGTTTCTGTTGAATGAGGTTCAATTTCAAAACTACGATGAGCTATTCATATATTTATATTATAAACTACTGCCAAAAATTTGAAGTGGCCCGGCAGAAGAAAGATCGTTGAGGATGCAAGCAGTCCATTTTGGTAAATCGGTGCCAGGGTTTCGCAGCCTTGCCTTGCAAGTGGTTTGCATGCCACATTTCAATTATATCCTTCAAACTGGTGTGATCAAACTGGTGTGAACACAAGACGGGAGCCAATAGAGGTTAGTGTTTGTTTGCTTGTTGCTGGCGACAAACGCAAAGGCCCGACCAAAAGTCGACCTTGCTTCAACTCCTAGTCCCACCTCTCACTCCAGAGGGGATCCCTTTCTGCCTAACAAAACCAGTCGACTTTGTCCGGCTTGACGGTTATAAATTCTTGCCTCTCCCACCGTATCGGGTAGACCAAATGCCGTCAGAATATACCTCAAAAAGTAAGAGAAGAAAAAAAGAGGAAAGAAAAGAAAGCAGGCAATACGATACGCAGGGAAGAAAAAGAGGGGTTCCAAAATATCGCTCGGACCCCTATCCCGTGCCCACATACAGCTTATGAAAGTGGAGAACAGTCGGCAGTCTTTCAGTTTGCAAAATACCAGCACCCACAATGAGGCTCAAAGCTCAAAGCCATTTCGAGTCTAGTGTTCTGGCAGCCTTGTGTATTTATATGTAAATGATAGGCCTTGTGCTATAGCACTATGGCAGAAATCAGAGCAGTTATCCATCTCGTCCCAGTGTTCAAATCGACTACAATAATAATTCGCTTCAATATACACCCGTCGAAATTTCAAAAAAAAAAAATTTTCTTTCTGCTTAAATGATACTCAGGCTTCGCAACAGCAGCCATAACCCGTACCGCCCGTCCGCCCATGGAACACAACCATACAATTACAGTCGACGAGGTCACCAAACGGATCCTTTAAATCCAAGTAAGGATCCAGTCACAAATATTCGGTTTGCAGTCGACTTCTTTGGTGTAGTGGAAAGAGTTAAGTTGCGCGGGACAAGCGGATTTTATAGTTCACGATCCAAGCAGCGTTGATCAATTTTGATCAGGTTTTGTTTGGGGGTGGAAGGTGCACCTTCGCGAGGGATGGGGATCGCAGTCTAGCAAGGTCGATTTTTGTCGGGCCTTTGCGTTTGTCGCCACCCACAAAGCGTAAAATCCTCCAGCCCTGATTGGAGGGTTATGAGTACAGTACAACATGCATATTCGCCGCAGGATGCAACAAGGCTGCCCAACCCCTTGTGCGTGCCAAAAGAGCGGCATCCTTAAACTAGATTGAAATTGATACCAAAACATCTCATACTTTGGTAAATAAGTACTTAAGTTAGATCGATAGCTCATGGATTGATTCTTAAATTGAACCACATTAGCAGAAACAGATAGAATCCGTAATTCCCTTCTAGCGAGATCGAAAGATTCTCGATCTCCGGACGAATACCATCGAAAAACATTTTTAAGTTGTCCAACTTTATCATAATTTTAGTCCAATACTTGTATCCAGTTGTCGAGCCGAAAAGACAACGCAATTTTTATATCCCTTAGCGCCACTTCTCTTGGACCTACCAATTGAATTTATCAAAAACTCAGCCGCCTTGATCCCTAGCTAGAGACAGCAACTGCAATCACCAGCAACCTTGTCTGAAGTCCAGACTTCCAGTGTTAACACTAGAGTCTGCTTAAAAGACAAAACTCATCGAACAGGCTTTATTTTCACCCAATTCCACATCTGCAATAGCAATCCGCTTTCTAATCCCGAAGATGACGCCACGCCCCATTATTCGCCTATGTTATCGACGATATACCGATCCCGTTCATGCGAATGGTTAGTCGCAAGACCGGTTGCATTGCCTGACTGTAAGGAAGGATGTGCCCGACTGTAAGGAGGGAAACTAGAGAACCGCTGGTGACGTGAAACGTTCTTGCCCTCTTCTTCTCGCCCTTTCCAAGAGGCCTGGTTTCGGAAATGAGGCGACTAGCCATTGCATCAATAACGCAACATCTACTCGATCCGGAAACGCCTTAGGCTTCTAGCTGTTGCTCGCGTTAGTTTTGCCTAGATGACAAGAAATAAAGAACGCATCAGAGCATTGATCGACATCAAAAAATCTATATAGAAGTAGCTACTATGATTATTTGTTCAGATTCCAATCCAGCTATTAAATTCTACTGACAATATATCTACCATTTGTAAAGCGATTATCTCCTTGTATTTCGGAGTTTCAGTTCAATATCAAAATGGATTCATCTTCAATTCTTGAGATAGACGATACAGGTGATGCCCTTGTCACCTGCTATTCGGAAGAATGCAAAACGGAATTTGCAATCTTGCGAGTTTCTTCCAAAGCACTGAGCCTTGCGTCTCCAGTTTTAAAGGCCATGCTTGACCCTTCGAAGGGATTTGAAGAATCTCATTTAGAGGAAGATGGTTTGAGAAAGTTACGATTGGCGGCCGACGACTTAAATACATTGCTCGTGGTAATGAATACCGTCCATCACAGAAATTCCGAAGTTCCTAAGTCTGTCACAATCGAATTTCTCTATAGTCTGGCTAGTTTTTGCGACTGTTACCAATTCCAAGACGCTATCGACCCGAGAGTTAACTATTGGGTATCACACATGTGGCCCAGTAAAAAGCAGCTTCAACTAGAGTGTTCGCTCTGGATTTGGGTTGCGAAAGTTTTTGGCATTGATGCCTTTCTCGAGGACTGTGCACGAATAGCGGTGCTACATACCAGAATGAACGAGCCGATGTCATTTACTATTAATGAAAAACGATTTCATCCGGCAATGTCCGGTTTTGTCCAAGGTAAAGCAGCCTCTTAAAGTTAGTGGAATTTAATGTACTAATAGATAAGATTTATTATGGAAGGAACGCGAAAAGCTCGTGGGTCGACTCGTCAACACTTCGGAAGGTAAAGTTCAAGTGTTCCAAGAATGTCTTTCTAGAAACGCGGCCCGTTGTACAAAAGGAGAAAAAACATCACAAGATTGTGACTTAATTCAAATTGGGTCATTATTTAGCTTAAAACTTCTATTGGGGTATCCCGAACCCAACTTGAATGCTTTAAGTCTTGCGCAGGTTTGTGATATTTACAAGAATATTTCTGGTCTCGGTCATTTAATCAGGTTTCATCAGTGGGGTGTTTCGGGTAACCAAGCAGATCACAGCGGATGTAATTTATCGGAAGACTTCAGGCGGGTAGCTGAAGAAGTTGAGGGCACTAAACTATCTCTTGGGTGCGATGGCTTGTGGGCCGGTGGCGCGTATGACGAAATATTATAAAATATTTGATGTTTGGGATGAGTCTAAATCTATAAACCTGTGAATCTTTCTACTAGTCTTTTTTACTTTTCTGGTAGTTAAGTGGAGGTTAAACTTTTGATTTCCTAATCTAAAGGTCTTCTGGATAGTGACTCGAGTAGCCGTGTTTATTATTCTGCTTATCACTGATACATTTGGGTATGCAATTGCTACTTGATTTCTAAGTTCACACCAGCAGTTAAAGTACTACAGCAGCATGCTAGATAAGGTCACAATATTCATTCGTTCTGCAGCTAATAAAAGCCAAATCGACATATCTCAGACCCTTAGTATTGCCTTTAATTGTTTAATGGTTTCAGGTCCTGTAATACTTTGTTGCAACATCTCTTCTTGCGTGATTTTTAGACGGTGCCCAAATCGGCCAAATGGTCAAACATCCTGTGGTCAAACATCCTGTAGAAACGCCTATTCTCCAAGCTTTCCTCCCTGCACACCGCCTCGCCAATTGCCTTAATCTCGGAGCGAGAAGTTTGAGTTTCGACGAGATGCTTGGAACGCTATCCAAATTCTCTAGGCATATTTCCTTAGCTAGATCGCTTAAAAACTTGTTCCTTTGGATTTATCAATGATACGGATTCGCGGAAACATAGGCGGTTCCATCGGCAAAACTTCCACGGCGTGAGGGTCTCTGGCTGCCCAGAGACCGACTCTCGCTTGAAGGAGATCAAGAACCTCTTGGATAATCGTCCATCGGCTAACACTGCCCTCAAGTGTCTGCTGTTGGCCCATTGTATAGATCAGCTGATATCGGATGTGAAGAATTTCATCACTTTCGTCCAGAATGTCTCGCGTGTTGCTATCTAACCAATTTTGGGTTTGTAGTAATGGGGCGGCAATCTCTGCATCTCCCCGGATCATTTTCTCTAGACCCATAAGTTTGAAAGAGAGCAAATGCTCGGGGAGAGCGAGAAGGATGGCGCCGTCGGCCATGCAATCCATGTAAAGAGCTCTGATATCGTCTGCCTTGGAACTGGATAGTTTCAGGCCTCTGGAGAATGGAAGAAAGTATATCTTGCGGTTACAAATACCCGAGAGTCTTTGTACAAGAATATGGAACATCTGGTTAGCAAGTGGTTTAATAACAACAGATCTCACGAGCCTCTTCGTGTCCGCTAGTGCCGCAACTACCGCCGGGACGATGATCTATCGGGAAATTTAGTAGCATCTTCGAACACCGTAGCTACGAGGAAACTTACAGCGGACTTCCCTTCTCCCATATTGAGTTGCATGACTGCACTCTTATTATACGTATCATCCATCATCGATATACGATTTCCGCTTGAACCGGTCGGATCAATAATCCAGAGTCTATCTCAAGTAGCAACCAGTCAATGAAATCCTCCGATCTCCAATTCCGGCGCCCATAATTCTGGACTTCGCTTTGGAATTCCAATATTAAACCATCGCGACGAAGTTGTAAAAGTCGCTTAGCTCTCTGATGCAATGTTATTGCTTCACCAAACTTGATGATAGCGTTGGGCCACGACCCGTGGAGTGTTTGACGATTCTTTATGCGAAGTAGTTGAATTATCTCGAGCTTAGAGAGGTTCGGCTAGAGACCTGCCATATGCAAGGCTCTCTCAGAGCTTGATATTGGAGACAAAATACTCAAGATTTCCGCGTATGCGTTGTTGACATTTACCTTAGAGTCGGTCCGATAACTAGGTAATGCCTTAGCGCTCACATTTACATCAAATTGAATTAGTGGCGAGGTTTTTTTTTTAGGGCCTCGAGGCTCCGGAAAATATCGGTAGCGTACGTATCGGCGAAAGCCTCATTGCGGCAGCGAAGACGCTCAGCGATTGTTTTAACAGACTCAATGCCATTCAGTTGCGCTATTCCGGCATTCATTTGATCCAAACTAAAATGAAGTGTTGTTCTGATACCTTGGTTCTCAGGAGGTGAGCTCCTGGCTATCAGATCGGCCAAGGAAATTATAGTACTCAGTTGCCGTGATAAATCCGGAGTTAAGAGGTCTATCTTAGTTGCACATAAAGTGCAGATATCGAACGTCCGAGGCATTGTGACAGCTCCGTCCAGAGTGCGAAGCTTCGCGTCAACCTGAGCAAGATGGTTGAAAAGAGCGCCATTTCTAAAGCAAGCTTCGAATCTAGCGGTAATATCGACAATCGCTTCGTTTGTCCTGAGAAGAGAGGTCCCCTGCACTCCCGAAGCCTCAGGCCACCGAGTAGGCCACTGACTTGTAATGTGGTTCGTCATCCGATCAATTTGCTCTTCAAGAGCGGAGTCGTATCCTGCGTGCCTTCTATCGTTGTAATCGCTATAATCCTCATTACGCAGCCTTGTTAAACTAAGGTATCGTGATTCCGAATACGGAACAACAGCCTGTGCTATGAAACGCCTTATATCAGATCGTATAGGTGAATCGCCAATATTGGGCTGAAAGAGGTCATAGTTCGGTAGCGACAGATCTGAAAAAATTGTACTAACTGCCACTGCCAACAAAGACTTAAGAAGCTTTTGATTATTGCGGTTCCTATAAACGAAATAACTGAAAAGGAAGAGTACAGAGAAACGGTTGAATCGCGTAGATCGCCGACATAGCTCGTAGAGGGTGCACCACTCCCTACTCGGATCAGCGTCAGTCCACTCAGGACAGTAACTTAGGATAAAGCTATCGTTACGCCCCGGCAAATCTCTCCTTGGTTTGAATGACTGTAGAAGGTCTGACTTTAAATCTTGGGAAGGAGACCATGCGAATGAAGCTCTCGCCATGTCTTCGACACAAGACTCTGATTCAGTAATTCGATGCCTCAGAATGTGGGACAATGACTCGAGCTTTCAGTGAGAGCAAAAAGGGTCACCGGCCAAGAAAATGCTGTTCTTATTTCGCGCTCGTTCCAAGAGATCCTCGGATCCTCGTTGCACGATAGTATGCTTGGTCGAGCCATCGATCAAAAAATTTACACATTCTATTGCTAGTCCATCTACGCTACCCCCACCGGCCCCGCGCTGTACTGCACGAAATCTCAAAACTCGACGACTCAACAGTGAATCAGTTGCATCTCATGATCGATAGCATTATACGTTATCGATTACTATGTTTGTCCTTTAAAAAAATCAGAGCGACTATCCTTCACTTCATACATCCTTTAAACCCAAATCCACCATCTAATGCCCTACTCGTTGGTGCCCATAGCCAGCGTGACGATCAGATACCTGTTCATTATTTATTAGCGTCCAAGTCAAGTATATTTCGTGAAAGAAATGGAGCAAAAAGTTGAGGAAATAGTTCGGTTGATATTGTATACAATTGAAATGTTGCTAACCCATTGAATTCGAATCAAATGGTGGCGATGGTAGAAATGGAGGCTAGGCCGACATCAACGGGCTCAAGCCAAGAATCTTTTTTTTTTTTTTTTTTTTTTTCGTACCGAGACAAGCATGTACCTGACGGAAGGCCCCGTTCCGCAGATTTCAGAACGAACTCGGCGATTCCCGCGTTTGCCTGTGGCACTTCAAGCTTGTGGATTGTAACTCTTCCCGACGGCAAGTCCCATTTTTCGACACCCATTTTCCTTAGACATACTTACCTGCAATACTTTCCCCACAATATTTTACTGATACACGCAGAATTTTTCTAGCATGAGAACCTTCCAAATGATAAAATGAACCCTCTAGAAAAAGGACTAATACATGAACCGCTTAGAGCCCACCCGGGACTTTCTGTTATGACCCACGGGTAACTCATCTCGGCACGGGTCTTCTTTTCCTGTCCGCTTTCAGCTCCAGGGCCTGAACTCGAGGCTCCCGCATACAAGCCGACTAGAGCATTAACCAGCCTTATAACTATACCATTAGGCAGTTTATATTATTTTGGTAAAGTAATAGGGATTTCTTTAGCGTACGCAGCCGCTGCCATCGCCGGATATCCTTGCCACTCCTTATTCTTATGGGAATCCGAACAGTCACACATTTTTGTTATTTTAAACGTCTAGTGAGTAGTTAGTACATGTACCTACGGCTAAGGTTCAAGTCAATAAAAACAAGGTAACCTACTGGCATTTGTGCTGTCAAAGACCGTGGGTCTGTGACGCGGGTTCTATTTCTGTTTTTTGGGGTGTTTGTCCTCCGATCAGGGAACTCTAACGCTTTCCGGCCAGGCCTGGTTTCGATTAAACCTACCAGTTAGGTATTCTTGGCAGTATTTGCGGCTGAACCGCTCCAAGCCATACGATCATATTTCTGCTCTGCAAGTATGTCATTTGTCTGCATCGGCGACAGAATAGAAAGTACAACCGATAGAATTCGGCCAAGCCCGATTCGTACCAGCCGCCTTGTACCCCTGTAGACATTATATAATAGCCATGTTAGGACACCAGACCTGGAAAGCGGCTCTCAAACAGCTTGGTTCTTTGAGCCCATCTTGACCAGTAATCGGATGCTTTACTTCCTAATTTCGACAATTTTCACACGCAGCCATGCGACCATGGTTTCGTTCGACTATCCTCTTACACATCCTGACATCCTACTTCCCTGCAACCACGTTCGCCGATTCCTACCTAAACAACCGTGACGGGCCAGTTGGCTTGAGGCGGTATCCCGACCTGATTTATGAGTCGGTTCGATGGGAACCGCTCTGTGGAATTCTTGGAAGTCCATTCCGAGAGCCTCTTGACCTAGGAAATAACTGTCGACCTGCGATAGAATTCTTCACGAATACGACAGACAGCTTAGCATTCTATGGCATAACTGGCAGGAGGCTTAGGGGGGCTCGTATCGGAGGCGGGCAGTCGTTATGCATGTGTTTTGCATTGAGGGAGAGCGCGCAAAATGACTTTACAGCCGCGATATGCGTCTGGGTTACTGGTGATGCTCAATTCGAGCTTTGGTCTAATCCCAGAAATAATGGAGATAATGGATGGACACATAGCAGCTACCGGCCAGGTTTAGATTCTGGGAAAGCGCTACCGGCGTGCGGCGGTAATTTTGATGTTGAAGCTGCTAAGGAGAGTTGGTCCAAAACTGCTGTACAGCCACAAGTTACCGAGGTGGAATCGACGGTGGGCATTATAGCAACAGAAATAGCAACAGAAACCTTCACCAAAGCGGCCGTCATAACTGAATTTATTACCGAAACGGCGGTCACAACAGAGCTTAGAGAGGTTACAAGGCTTGTCTCTGTGGCAGTCACAGTGACAGAGATCAGCATTAGCGTTAGCACTTATGTCCCTCTGGGTAAGCTTCATATGACCTTTCTTTCCTAGCCTTTATATTGGCCATTAATTTATAAACCGTAATTTGTTACCTTATAGATATCCCGTACACGGAAATAACCGTCTATACAACCGCCGGTACTAACGGGGCAATATCAACCGTGACCAGAACTTTGATCACGGAGCGGCCTGTCTTCACAGCTGTGCAAACCGCTCAAGCTAATGAAGGGTTTAATAAAGCCGAAAAGATGACCCTAGCTTTAGGCCTAGGGATCGGGTTACCTGCGATTGCGCTGCTTATCATCGGACTGTTTTTGCCGGCGTTCCTGGCCCACAGAAGGGATAAGAAACACAACGTAGAAGCGCAAGGTTGGAGCACTGGAATCCGCGAGTGATTCGAGCGGCTAGCCCTTCAAAGTGCCCTATCGGCAATTATATAAAATAGTACCGTTCAGCACGCAGATGTCCTAACTAAGAGTTTTTAACAATAAATTAATATATTATCTAATTATCTTTTTATATATATCTAGCATATTTATTCAACATTTAGAGAAAGAAACGAGCATTTTTAAACTGGAAGGCGGCTTTTTTCCTTATATATATTTAGCACAAGAAGATATATCATTTTAAAGAAAGAAATTCAAATCCACAACTAAAGATTAGCAGGATATAAATTTGAAATCGTAGTTCATTCCGCAATGAAATTCAAGATGTTATCTATTAAACTTGCAACAGAAATTCTTTTACACATTGCTAATTTTATATCTTGCTGTTATAGTACTAGAGTGAGTAATGCAGGGAGATGTTAGCAGGATCCGCCTAGAATCAAGGTCTGATCGGAACAGCCGCCTTTTAGATACGGGCCGTTCGAATGAGATATCAAGTCGTACCTCCATTGGAGATTTCCCCAGCATACATCAGCCCATGCCTGAACAAGTTTCGAGACGCCTGCATCGATATTTTCGCCCCATTTTGGTAGCTCCGACGATGCCTTTTCCCACTGTTCATATCTGTCAAACACCATATTACAAACCTGATCCATTGCCTCTTGTAGGCTTAGACCTGTTTTCACTATGCCCTGGAACGAAGTGTAAGGTTACTACCGCGCAATTAGAAAAACCTCTGAGGCAGAAAACTTGTGCCAAGCTTCGCTCTGATTCGTCGATAAATTTCCTTTTTGGGCTCTAGCGTTTTGCCTTGTTTCGGTTTAGCTTTTGCTGCCGATCTTTGCTGTAATAGGAAGGGTTTTGCAACAATACCGGTTTCCCATTGGCCTGCTAACCGATTTTACTATTGTCACTTTTTCCGTGCATCACGTGTTTCAATCTCATTACGTCAGTTTGCCTGTGTAACCTGGTCGAAACAATTTCACTGCACCTGGACGAAGCGTAAGAACAAACGGCTTCAACTCAGCAATTTGCGCCAAGCCTCGCTCTGATAGGTTTCCGATTAGGCCATCTTCTGCTCCAGGAAGGATTTTATGTGCTAACTAACCTGATCTCAATTGGTCGGCTAAGCGATCGGTCATGTGTACCGGTCAAACGGTGCTGTATCCCTGTACTGCAACGGGAAACACCTGGAGACACCGAAGCTGGAACAGGAATATATCGGCAAAGACTCACTGGAATGAAGGCGGGATGTGTTTGATTGCTAATACCGAAAACCGAATGTTGGGCATAAATCGCGGCACACCTGGCCTGAACTCATTGTGATCGCGTGATATCATTCTCTCTTCGAGAACATTAGCCACCTTTATCCCCCACACTGATATCTACCCGAACGAATCGTGATATCACATGATATCATACCGTCTCAGGGAGGCAGCCACAAGCACGAAAGGAAATTTACAATTGGTTCGGATTTCTCCATCGTAGGTAGATCCCGGGATGCTGGACCGAAACCCATCACATCGTGATACCATTCCCAAGAGGCTCCGGCACCGACCCTGAGTGTTCCGAAACCGAACTCTGGTCGCGGGACGCATATCGTTGACAAAAACTCGAAGGAAGGAGGCCATGTGAGCTGTTTCCTTTACGAGCACGCGGGTGACACAACGTCGATCGCTGAAAATTTTAATGGTCTGCTAT